>QOCX01000828.1:17183-32970 GCA_005959815.1 Sarcophaga bullata
TGTTTTATTATGTGTTGAAAACTGAAATAAAAAACCAAACCAAAAACAATACAAAATAAATAAAAAAAAAAAATAAAATAACAAAATACACTGTTATTTGCGAAATATGAATTACGAAAATATTGACACGTAACAAGTAACCAACAAAGAAACCAATCCAGGCCACAACTGGAACAAATTTCTACACCATCCGTCCAAAGGTTGGTTGGCACAAAAACATTAAAAAAAATTAAAAAAAAACAAACAAATTTTAATATTATTTCAATTTCTTAATTAGAACTATAAAAGAAATAAAAATAAATTTTTATTAATTTTTATAATTTGCAAGAATAGCATAAATTTGTTGCACTTTATTTCAGTAGCATACCAAATATAGCATATGCAAATGTATACATATGTACGTACAAGTATGTATACCAGCTTTAGAATATTAAAATAATTTTTTTTTTAGCATTTTTATTTTCACTTACAATTAATTCAGTAGTTCCTCGTTTTTGTTTGAATTCAAACGTTTATTAAAATTTAATGCTGCTTCCAGTTTTTCCTTTTTTTTTGTTTGTTTGTTTATTGAATTGAATTACTCTGCATATGATATGGTGCATGATTTATGTTTCTATTGTTCTGAATTCTAAAACATATTATTTTAGATTTGTCTTTGGTCTTAATAAAGCACTTTTTATGCACAAAATAAAAATTTTTTTTTTGCAATAAAAGTTTAATTTTTAATTCTTTTTTTTAGAAATATTGCACTACTTTAGTTAAAAAATAGTAGCACATGTTATTTACTATTTAAATTGGGAATGGGAACTTTAATGGTTTTTATAGCAATTAGTTTTAATTAATTATGGTTATGATCTTATGTCTGATAAGAAAATTTTTTAAAATATTTACAAACTAAATGTAATGGAAATATAGAAAGGAATTTTTTTACAACACAATCAATTTAATAAAAAAATTTCGAGTTAAAGAAAAAAAAGAAAAAATACTCGAAACATTTCACCATCACTTGATTAAAGAAAATATTTGGAAAGTTGGAAAATTTATTATCCATTTTTCATTATACTTTAATTAAATGAAACTTAAAAAATATCCTTTTCTCAATTTATTCTTTCTGAACGTCATATCTAACAATGATTAGTAGGAGTGAATGTCTTACAATCACAAAATTTTTTTTAACACCCACAACATAAGTTGTATGAGAAGCTAGGTAGTAATCCCGGCTGAAGGGTTGTAATGACCAATTATGTGTATACGTACGTAATCTGTTATCCTATTTTTTTCTGCTTTAGGTTTCGAAAACATCTCGTATTTAATTTTATTATTGTATAATTTGTAGTAGTCGCCGTAGTCTAGTGGGTAGTGTGTTGGCTTATTAGACGAAAGGCCAGGGTTCGAATCCCCGGTTAGACATCAAAAACGAAATATGAAAAGAATATTTCTTCGGCGGCTTCCTCTCAGCAGATTTCTGGCAAAAACTCTGAGAGTAAATAAAATTGCCATGTAAAGTTTCTCAAAAATCTGTCGTTCGGAGTCGACTTTAAACTGTAGGTCCCACCACTCATGTATAAAATTAGCACACACACATAAGTGGTGTGAGAAGCTAGGCTGTAATCCTGACTTAAGGGTTGTAATGGCCAATTATGTATGTATGTATGTATGTTGTATAATTTGTTCAGTTCTGCTCTGTCTCATATATTGTGAATTACTCTACATCCAATAAGCTTCGTCGACATTCGTAGACATAGGCTTCTTCTCGCACAAGCCATATCTCAAGTCGAGTAGCAATAATTTCTCTTAGTTCTCCACATTAAAGTGCGTCCGACATTCAACACGGATGTAGCATTTTGTAGGTTTTACTGATTTACTGCTGTCTTGTGATTTGTAGGACAGAGTATAGTAACATATTTACTCCGATTATTTGCTCAATTTGTGTCCCATCCATTCAACGTAACGTCTAACAATTTCAACGTCTACATTTCCTACTTTAATACTCACCAAAAGTAAGTACGTAATTGGTCGTGGACAGAAAAGTATAAGGATTTGTCTTAAACACCGATTAGCAAGGACTTGTAAATTTGTTTCGATTCGCTGCAATCACAAACCAAATTTTTCACTCATAAACATGGTATTTTTCAAGCACTGAAATTTCTTTGGTTTCTCACACCACTCGTGTTTACTCCCAGAGTTTTTTGTAAAAAAACTGCTGAGATGTAGTTGCCTAAAGAAACATTTTTCCATATTTTGTTTTGTTCAGGATCTCTGAACTGTTGTTTGAACCACGCGTTTGCGTCTAATGAGTCAACACACTACTCACTAGACTACGGCAACTTTATTATTTTGCGTGCTGCGCTTTATTCTGAGTTATAGTGGCACATCAGCACTTACTCTTGAGGACATTTAAGACCTATTTTTCACGTTTCCTCTATAATATAATTTAATATCGTTGGAGTGAAATAAAAGCTAAAGTGAAACAGAAACTAAAGCATGTGATCTTGGAATGAAAATTCCCAAGACCAAAGCTGTGGGAATGAACACCGCTTTTCTGGCCAAACCACCACATCAGTAACTTTCAGTTGTGGGCATAAGCTGGTTAAATTATGGTCAAAACCAAAATGTGATCATCTAAGAGGAGATAAATTAGTCAAGCTATGTGAAGAGAGTCGATCGAAATGATTGACGCCTCATAAAATCAGTAGGAATATATATTCACATGCGAATTTAAAAGTTTAATAACTTATGCTGGAACTTCATCGCATTGAGAATTGCGTAATACCCTTTAAAAAACGTCGTTTGCGTTGGGCGGTTGCGTTGGTTGGAGCTCTTGTTTAAATTCAGTGGGATAATCCTGGAAAACCTAGCGTTATCGAACAACAATGCATAACAATGCTTTTCTTGTTTTCCTATGTATATTTGGGTGTAATCGATTGCATTCGGTTCGATTTAAATTCTTGTAATAATCGTAATCCTCTCTTATTTTAACCACACTCTGTGCATATTTTTTATTGCCCTCCATAAAAATGAAGTTATTTTCGAAAAATTTTTCTTTTCATTGCATAGTGTTAGAAGGGATGTCAAATTAAATTAAATTAAAGTCAAAAAATTAGTTTCATTAATTGTTACAAATTAAAAGTGTCATGTTCACATTAACAATGTTTGTTTTGTGGTTTATTTTGTTTCTTTTGTTTTTCAATTTTTATTTGCTATGCTTGCCACTCGCATATGCAGGCAATTGAATTTTCCCAGGAGTATTACAAGCAATAAAATCAAGTCACAACTCCAACAACATGCATGCCAAGAACTAAAAACTTTAATTTTTTATTTTTTATTATTTTTTATTTAAAGAAGAGAATTATGTTTTTGGTATTGTTTTTGTTATTGTTTCTCTGCTTTTCTACTTCTGATTCATTCATTCATTAAGCAGACGATGAATGCCAAGTGTGCCATTCGTACAAAATTTTTTTTTTTGCTTTTTATTATAATTTTTTTTTATTTTTTTTTATTTGTGTTTGTTTTTGTTTTTGTTTTTGTTTTTGTTTTTTCTTAAACAAAATACGTTTTTTCTTAAACAAAATACGGATTATTATGTCAATGAACGGGTAAAGTTTGTTGTTTTCATGTTGTTTGTTTTGGGGCATGTATTGTTGTTGTTGTTGTTGTTGTTGTTGTTAATGTCGTTGTCGTTGTCGTTGCCATTTTTAGTTTGGAAAACAAAAGTTTTCATTTCATTTTTATGGAAGCGAGTGTGTGAAAAACATTTTACCAATTGCGAAAAGTCCCACCAACATACATGGTGTTGCCTGCTGGTGCTACACTACCTACCATTGTTGTAGCACTGTTTGTTGCACCATTTTGCTGTTTGTATATTGGCAAACATGCCGCATTTAATGAAAAGAAAAACTGAAAAAAGCTCAGGCAGTAGCAAGAAAAAAAAAGAGAAAAAAAGAGAAAAAATAAATAAAAGATGAAAAGAAATCTCGACACAATCTAGTGTTAAAAGATTTAACACACATGTTTATAGTATTTGTTGTTGCTATTGTTGCTCATAATGTTGCTGCTGAATGCTGCTGTCGTTCTTGTTGTTATCATTGCAACAAACAATACTTTTCATCGTTCATTGGGTGTGTTGCAGCCTAAGCCTAACAGACTGTCGCTCTTTGTCGTTTAATATGATTTTGTCTTCGTTCTAATCTTTTAGAAAATCCTCTTCTCACGTCTGCTAGGATGCGCTACACTACACGTAATAGGTATGTTAAGTTCGAGCATTTTAACAAGATTTTTTCCACTTTATTAAGTGTTTGGCTTTAATTGTAATACAATGCACAACCAACTTCCAGAGTTCATCTCTATGTTTCCAACAAAGTTTTCTATTAACATCACGATTACAATAGGGACCATTTGATTCGCTATGTAGTCTCAAAATTTCTCTCTTCATTGTTTAATAGTTTGAAAGTAGAACACAGTGTTTGTAAGGCAGCATATTAAATATGGGTTTCAGGTGGCAAAACATAGACTATCATCCTTCGTTTGAGGTGATGATAATGGAGTTTAGAGGAGACAATGTATAAGAGTTGTTGTGATGATGGGCCATTTAAAGTTATAAGTTAAGGTTTGTAGCTGTGCATTGGCATCCATTGAGGAGTGGCTGTGTGAGAATATTTTGATTTTTAATCTTTGACAATTCATGTCGTTTGATAAAAAGCAAGGAATTTAATAAAAAAAATTGTCCTTCGAATTAACACGACAAAAAATTTCTTTAAAATCTTTGTTAAAGAATAGTTTTGTGAATTGGGTTAAGTATTTAAAGCATTATGTTTCAAAGAAATGACACGCATGGGATATCGCTGAATTTATAATTTTTCCACTATAAAGGCAAAGATATTAAAAATTGGAATTATTATGCCAAAGGTGGCTATAAAATTAAGCAAATTTTTTAATTCGGCGGATTACAACATTAACTCTCTTTTGAAAATCTATTTACAGCATCAACTTTATATGCACATCATTTTTAGTTTGTGACTTACAGGCATAAGGGTTAAAAACATTCATCTCACTATCGATCCAAACTCTTCCAAGAGCACCAGCTCACCAACATTTGCCAAAAACATTGAAGAACTACACAAACAACAGGAAAATTGACCTGACATAAGCAGACAATTTAGTAGCCACTATGAAAACCCACTGTTATGCTGACCTCTTCAGGTTTGGTTTGAGGTTTCACGAGAATACGTTTTAAATTCAAAGTCTATCCTGCGAACCAACTATCTGCTTCATGTTGTATCATAGTTCACCTTTGTGTCACTCGCTGTTCGACTTTTCTGCAGACCTTTGTTATGCTTATTTCGTTGCCTACATCATCTCCCCATTTTTTTTATGGTTGACTTCTTCTTTAATCGTCTTGTGGACTTGTTTTGAAGACTTGCGTTTCCTTTCAGCTCTTTCAAGGTTTATTGTCTTAAAGTCACCATAACATCAAGTCCCTTATGGTTTAAGATTTATAATCACAATTGCACTTCAGATTTGTCTGATGCGGAATGTACCAGTGTGCGTCATATGACGGTCTTATATTCCAAAGTTTTAAGTTTCTGAGTCTAGACTTCATCCTTTATGTCTGATGGGCAGTGCTAAGATGCGTTACTGTAGCGGTGATGTATTTCTAGCTGTGATCACGACATCATCTGCGTATTCCCATATTTGAGTCGATTTGTGAAAATTTCATTTCCTTGATCTATATCGCTCGTAATCCAGTTCAGAATTAGTTTTTACAAACGGAGTGAAATGTCTCACTTATTACTCCCAAGCTTCTGATTTCATTTGCTAGTAGAGATACGGAAAAAGTTTGTACAGCGAGCTGGAAGTGACGCATCGTTCTTCAATGGTAGTGTTATATGAAAAATAGAGCTTGGAGTTCTGAAAAAAAACCAGTCTTTGTTGATATTATATTTCCTGGAGGGTAAGTGCGCTTTCTGGGTTGATTTTAGAAGGAAGCTTCATAAAATTTTCTATTTTGAAAAACATGATGAGCATTTTTTCCCTTTACCTCAATTCGAAACAAGACTATTCGGTTTATACTGGGGCACTTCGAACATTCCTAAGTAACTCGTAAAAAGTTTATGAAGAAATTAAAAAAACTATGGTTTCCTACTTCAAATTTGTAGAAAAGCACACAAACAAAAATCTTTTTTATCCTACGAAACAACTTTTACACCACCCCAATATAATTGCGAAGCAACAACTTCGTAGTATTTTTTTTATATTCTTTAAGTTACAACGACAACTTAAATAATAGTTTTCCTATTTCCTTAACATATTGTTGCTGTTCTTTTTGTTTAAATTTCATTTCATTTTTCGTTTTTATTTAAATATTCGTTTCCTTTATTTTCCTTACGAATTATCCTAGTCAAGTATATGAAGTGGAGTGGAGTGGAGTGGAGTATTAAAAAAAGTGTATGCATGTGTATGTATTGTAGCTGATATTTCATTGTTCACTTCACATTCTGTCAATTTTATTTACGTCGCATACCAAAGGGGATTATAGCAAATATAATAATTACAACAATACGTCAGCAACAGCTGTAGCAACTGCAACATAATGCCAGCAGTAGCAGAGCAACTTTGGCAGCAGCAATGGAACGAACATATTAGTACCATGAGCACAAATAGTTATTGTTGTTTATTTTGATAACTTTATATTGACTTAAAACATGTATCCTATTCAGTTTCTCTCACTCTCTTTCGCTTTCTCTCTCTCCTTCTTACTCTCAGTTGTAAACAGAAGCATAAAGCATATTTTATTGCGCTTTACGAAGCATTGCATAAAAGAAAATCCTGGATATGAATAAAATAAGTGTGTCTGTATATGTGAATAGAGCGTATTAGTTTGCCTTACGTGATATGGAATTTGGCAAGCAAAACATACGAGATAAAAAATAATATACGATATACTAAGCATAAATGCAGTCATGGGCTGCCAGATGATTTTGATGGGAAATGGTTGGAGTTGCATGGAATTGTAAAATAATTTCATTGAAAATTAAAAATAAAACAACAAAATTCCCTAAGAACAATTCGTCATTTTGTAGTCGAGATATAGCATGAAATGTGTGTGAAAGTTGGCGAAATCATTGTCAGCATGATCGACCACTGCTGTTAATCCTCTGGCGGTCATTTCAATTTTATTGTATTCTTTGTAATAATTTATTTGAGTTCTAACCTAAACAAATTATTAAAATTATATGAAAAAACCGTCAAAATTGCAATGCGTTAAAACAAATGGCAACCCTGAAAACAACAAACATATTCAAGTGCGCATGTAAAATTTAAGAGAAACGTGTGGTGAATTTTGCGCTGGAAAAGAGAAACAAATTTTGCATATTTCGCCGCATTAACATAAAAGCTAATTAAATTAGAAGGAAATTCTGAAACTTTTATTTCGAAAACTACAAGAGTCGATTAAAAAGTACACTGAAATCCATGTAAAGTATTTTATTAAACCTTTCCGAAGTTTAGGGCGATTATAGTTGAAACAAGTTTTTTTTATTTAAAATTCGAGAAGATTTTACACGCTCCACAAATGTAGCCTAAAGTAATTTTGCTCCATTATCGATGAAATTTTTAGAGCTTTTTAGTTGATACTTAAGTATTAAAGCCTCGGTTAGTCAAACGTCCATGAAACGTAATGCAACATATGTTCGCACGAAATTACCTCACGGCTCGGTAATCGCTCTCACTGATTTTGGTATTCTCAAAACGAAAGCGGGCGTTTGGTTAACCGGGACTTTATATTAAACCTTATCAAGGGAGTAAGTATCTGAGCTTCCCAGGATATTGCCGGGTATTTTTAAAATGTCTGACTAAAGCATAGTTTCTTTAAGGAATATAAAAATATTTAAAAATATCTTTATACGCCTTTTATTGACGTTTATTGACGTTTTTCTATATTCTCTCTTTCCTTAGTTTCAGTTTCATTAGTTAAATTTTTGCCTGATGATTGTTGCAGTAAGTTCTAGGGTGATAGGAGTACCATTTGCCATTGTCTAGACATAATGTTCTATTTGAAAAGTAGTTAAGAACTTTGTTCATTCATTAGTCCTACCCTTCTAAGTATTATTGAAATTGGCGGATCATTCTGTAATGATCGTTGGAGATGTTATCCATTTTGGAGGTCAAGTAAATTGCTGGATAATTAGAAGCGCGTTAACGAAACTCTTACATTTTTAAAAATTCAATATAATTGTAAGGGAATGATGTTTAAGTATTGCTGTACTATTACCAATACTACAATCTAAGTATTAAATTCTGACTGATATCTGTTGTTGAACCAAAAAGTTTTTAAAATTGCTTTGATACTCTATAAGCGGATGTCAAAAACTCCGTCTATTTGCAGTAATAAACAGATATAACAGCTGATTATGTGATTGAACTAACAGATTTAGGTTCCATTAAATGAGTCCTTTGTTGTAAAAATTTCAGTATTTTCTGTGATCGATTAATATTCTCAATTCATCTCATCCTATTATTATTAAGAGAATGTCTAGGGTAGCCAGAAGCTACCTGTCTGTGTTTCTATTATATAAATACGCAATCAAAACCTATCCCCTCGTTTACTGTCGTCTATGTAGCAATGAAGTCTCACTGGTAACTTCATTTTGTAGCTCCAGTGGCAGAGTTATGCTAAGACAATTAAACGTACTTTTAAGCAGCTTCTAAATAAAGTTGTCCATTTAATTAATTACTCGGAATTAATGTAAACTATAATTAATTAAAATATTTACAATATTTTTTATGTACTTCATCGCAATATTGTTAAACATTTCTTCAACTATTATCATGAAAAAATTTTCCAACCAAAAATTTCTACAAATTTTCTTTAGCATGGAATACCATTGTCTTTTTCAAAACATAATTTTCAATTTATTTTTTTTCCAACACATACGCATTCCTTTTAATATTTGAAAAAGACATTTTTAAAGCTCTGCTTATATTATGCAGGCATTTATTACTCAAAGCGGTTTATCTTGTTGCCTTACAACAATAACAACAACAAGTAAAAATGTATTAAATGACAACAATTGCAAGAATGAAACACATACCCACACATGCATACATAGACTTACAAGTTAAAATATAAACAAAATATTAAAGAGAGAAAAAACAAAAATAAACAAATCCTCATAGTAAGTAGAGTAGAATACACATACACAAAAAACAAATTAAAACAAAACAAAAAATACACATAGGAAAAGAATAAAAACAATACAACAATAACAAAAAAAAAGTATTATTGTGTCCTACTTTTGCACTGAAAAACACAATTCAAAAGGAGAAAATGAAAACAATAACAAGAATTAGTATAACGGTAGAGAACAGAAACAAATGCAAAACAAATGAAAAACAAATACCCCGTTTTTTTAAAGAGGGAAAATTACACTCACTCTCTCTCTCTTTCTGTTACACAATCTGCCAATATTAATGAAAATATGTTACACATACATTTAAGGGGTTCCAATACATTCTACAGAGCTGGAGTGATTGTAATTGAAACATAAAATCCACAAAAAAAAAGTTTTCCTTTTACTTGGGAAATATTTAATGCGCAGGATATTTTTCGTTGCTGAAGAACAAAATTTATAGAAAACATGGATACAGCATCCTTGTTTAATACGAAATGGATGCTGTAGTTATACATTTTTATCTGAGTTTTTCAAAAGGAAAAGCTTTTCATTTCGTAAAAACATTTTACTTTAGAAAAGATGTTCGATGAAATTGAGAGGCATTGTATTGAAAATATTTTCATTTCAGTTGTAGTTGGATAGGATAACGTCGCAGACGTATTTGTCGAGAGCATTTAAAACAAAATAAAACGGATGTGTACAATTTAAAATAATACAAATACAAGGTATACAAAAAAAGAGAAGAAAAAATACACAAAAAAATTCTGCAAAAAGTTATTTTGTAAAGAAAAAAAAAAAAAAATAGAAAAAGTGTACAGAAAAAAATTTATTTCAATTCTATAAAGTAATAAAAAAAATTATAAAAGAAAACAAATTTTGAACAAAAAAATTGCTTCTTCAAAAATATTGCAAAAAAGTGCCAAAAATTCCTTTAAATTAAAAAAAAAATCTTTCTCTATGTGACTTAAATCACAAATACTTTTTAAATTGAATGAAAAGAAAAGAATTCAAATCAAGATATCTCCTATCCTATCATAGAATAGATATCCTTTCAACCGGATTTCAAACATTTCTTTGTGAATTTCTTCTTTTCCTTTTTAACTTTAAGATTACCATTTGGTTGGTTCCGCCAGCTTTATTCCATTTGATCGTCTTTCTTTTTTTTGTTTGGAGTTCAGCAAAAGTACCACAACTCTTCCTGTCGCTTTGTGCTTGGTTGGTTTGACATGAAGCCTCATTTAAAACATGGCTAATTGTGTATTATTTTCGTTTCTATTTTTCACTGGCACAATAGATAGAAGTTGATGAAAAATAAAAGCATTGAAGCAAACAAAATAAATATTTTATAAAGAAAACTGTTTTGATTTGTTAGCCAATGCCTTAGTGAAGTAACGCATGGTACAAAATGAGGCAAAAGTACTTTTTTGCTAAATTATTTGAAATATCCATTATGGTACTTTATTTAAAATTGAAAAATGTGCTCTTATGGCACAGAAATAGTTTCTGTTCGCTAAAAATTATTTATTTTAGAAAAATGTAATTAAAGTAACGGGTGGTTTCTATGGGTTCTATATGTTTCGTTTCGAAATTTATGTTCAGCGACGGAGCTCCCCTTTTATTCAATGGATACGACAATAATTAAAATTTTCAAATTCTGTGTGAAGAGTTGTTAATGCACCCTCAGGAACATTCTGCTCTTTAAACCCAGTCCTAGAAGGCAATATTACAGCTGCCGTTGACAAGATGCCCGCGTAAGTTGAAGGTCTCGGTTGCTCCACTTACGAAGTAATTGCGGGCTCAATTTACATGAACTAAGATTAAAAATGTTAACATCAGGCATTGTTTTATTGCTTAGTTCGCTTCTGGAAATTCTCTGTTGTTTCTTAATTTTTAAAATGCGAAAAGGTAAAGAAAACAACTTCATCTAACAGCATTAAATTCTATGAAAATCAGTAAACTCATATACTGTAATTGGTTTCACAGTTTTGGTTTGAATTTTAACGCAAAATTAATAAGGAGAAGGGAACTGAAAATGCAACTGAAAGAGCATTGTTTAGGTAATCTGAGCTACGTTGACTTAAAACATCAAAACGGCCGATGAGAACCATTACCAACATAGCTTAGTCTTATTGGCAAGAAAATTTTGAGAAAGCTAACGGGTTTCTTAATAAGTTATTGTTATCTGTAACATCATCTTTCGAACATAAATTGGGTCCCTGAGACTGAATGGGGTTTGTTCTGAGCAAGTGGGACTACAGAGCATGGTCTCTGTGAATGCGTTGTACTGACAACCACACGATGTGGAACGTTTATAGCAACCTTTATTGAGTCTGAGCGTATCCGCCTCAGGACACACACATATTTGATTATTACAACCCTTCAGTCAAAATTACGACTTAGGTTCTCACACCATTTATGTTGTGTGTGTGTTAGTTTCATACATGAGTGGCGGGCCTACAGTTTAAAATGGACTCCAAACAATGTATTTTTGAGAAACTTTCATTACAATTTTATTTACTGTCAGAGCTTTTGCCAGAAATCTGCTGAGAGGAAGTCACCGAAGAAATATTTTTTTATATTTCGTTTTGTTGATTTGTCTGACATGGGGGATGAATGGAACCATGGCCTTATGTCTAATAAGCCAACACCACTACCCACAAGACTATAGCAACTTCATTTCGGGTTACCGCGTATAATAGAATTTACGATTCGAAGAAATAATCAAGTGATATTCACTCCTTTATAATGCATCTGAGGAAATGGATTTCAGCTATTTTATCATGATCTTTTTCACAATAAATCTTATCTTGAAGTGTCTCAGCCTCATTTTGCCCTGGTATTATTTCCAATCACTCCTGTTGAAGTTTCATAATCATTTCATTTCATAGCAAGAGCCTAAGTTACACTGCGCTCTATAAAATTTTCAATAACTGGTTAATTCTGTTGCATAAATGGTCTCAATTATGCTGATCTCCATGACTTCAAATGTTGACTCCTAATTGACACACAACATTGACTTCAAAAGATAGCACTAGTAAAAGTTTAAGGACTTATTTCCCACATTTTTAGTTCTCTATTGTATTCAAGTCTTTAACGCAAATTTCATTTGTGAATGAATTGTTGTCAAGGGTATCTGCTTAAAATTCTCATTTCTTAGCTTCTATGCTTTTAATTCCGATTTTTTAAATTAAATTAGGGTTACTTTAAGTATTCTCAGCACTATTTGATAGTTTTTCATATGAACGAGCGTAATACACAACAAGTATTTACAATTGCAATCCAAAAACAATATTAATTTCAAAAAAGTACCTTAAAAACCATGCTTTGTACCATTTTATAACTGCTATTCCCCAACTCTATTAACAAAATGTGTACCTTTGTTAACGAATCCAAAAAAAAAAAAAAAACACAACCACTACAACAAAACAAATACTAGCATAATACTATGTTGGTCTAGGCTACAAAACAAAAACATCTCAACACTCGTATACACTTTCATGCACATTCAGCCAGCCACCCATGCCAAACCAATGCCACAAATGAAAATTGTATACAAAAAAGGAAAAAAAGAGAAGGAATATTAAAGCATCTTATTTTAACATCTATTCATAGAAAAAATTCTTTTTTTTTACATTTCTTTCTCTCTTCTCTCTTTGATTTTCTTGCCTTTTTTGGTGGCATAGTCCCATCTACCTATGCCCACCCTCACCATGCTAACAAACAAACACTACAAGCACAAAGCAAATACGTTGAAATAGAGAAATAAAATCCATGTTGATGTATTAGTGTGTTGTAAGCGTGAGAAAAAATACACACACACTTATACATATTAATACACATTTAATGTGTATTTTAAAGGATACAGACTCTCATTTACTTTAGAGCAACTCTCTCACGTAAATGCTTTCATACACAAAGTATTTCTTGTGTTATTTTATTGTTATAGGGTTACCATGTCACATTTAAAAATGTAAAAATCAAAAACTAATTTCTTTCTATTCGAAATTGTGTATTGTTTTGTTGTACATGTACGTACATACATACACGCTGTGTATACAAATATTAAAGAGCGTAACCAGAATTGTATTTGCAAAAGTAAAGACAACTAAAGGTAGTGAGTGAGTTAATGAGTATGACAGAGAAACAGAGTCTTTAGTTTTTATTGTTCTCTGTACACATTGTGTGTGTACATATTACAAAGTGTGTGTGTGTATTTTGCAGAGAGGTCACTAGGTCGGCCCGGGTTGTTATTAAAGTAAATATTTTATGTATTTTACTACAGGGTTGTAGTTAACTTTGATGAGGGGTTTGACAGGTTACGCTTGCCGTATTGTTCGTGTTTACAGTAAAAGGCCTTTTGGGAAAAAGAAAATTTTCTTCTTTAAGTCAAGGAAAGCAACTTGGTCAGCGATAATTTAGAATAAATAAATACATTTTAAATGTTAATTAAATGAACATTAGATTTTTGGTGACATAGTTGTTTAAGCTGCTGGAAGGTTGCAAATATAAACCCAGTCCCCCAAAGGGATAGAAGTTTTTAACTTAACAATCTACCACAGCATCTAAAAATCCAATTAGCGGCAGGCATTACTGTTTCCGTTTCTTTCATCTTTTATTTCCAATCCTATCCCATCGTTTGCAGGTGACAGTAATATTTGGTATTCAAGTTCTCTTGATCGCTTATTAAAACACTTTGGAGATTGAAGCGAAAATGCCTGATATGAAGGAACCACTCACATTCCATCTAAAAATGTTAATCTGAGGCAGCTATGGTTGTATAGAAATAGGGGAGTCAGAATTGAATAAAAATTCAATTCAATTTTTGCTGAAACCAGTCTATTATTCAAGAAAGAAACCTTTAAGTGTATTGGTACTTCACATACAGTTGTACATCTCTTTAGAACAAGGTAGGAAGGAATGCTAGTTTCGTCGAAATCCGAAGTCACTTGAGCACACATTGCGGCTCGTTGTATTACCACATTAAGCGATGCCCCTGAACTAGTTCGCATTTGGTCTTCCCATTATAGCATGATTTTTTCTTGAAAATCAGCATGAAAGTTTAAAAAATTTTGTGCATCCACTTGATATCAAAGTAAAGATAGTTTTGTTAGACTATCGAGAAAAATGAAACCAACTCAAAGAAGTCTCCATTAAGCAAAGAACGGACACTGGCAAATGAAGTAGAAAATGCTCAGGTTAAGATCGAATGAGCCAAGATGGCAATCTGTTAAGGACACTTGATGCGATTGCCACTTGGAAGTGGAATGCTAGGGAATACCCACAGCAAATTCCATAGGTAGTAGCCATTATATTAACCTGAAATAATATGCAGTAGTTCGAATGACGGAGAGATATTACAAGTTCGAGCCTTCAATTATCTTATACTCAATTTAGCAATAGGAGAAGTTCACCCAGAGGACCAGTCTCGTCTTTTAGGAATTCTAGTGTGAATTTCACTATCAAAATTGGTTTCTGGCGATGGAAAGTTAATTTCATTCGAGAGCCTCAAAGGAAACAATACAAGTTTCAAGGCGTAACTATAATTTGCTTAGTTCTTCTCATGAACTAAAATCGCTGTAGTCTAGTAAATAGTGTGTTGGCTTATTAGACATGAGGTCTTGGTTAAAACCCCAGCTCAGACATCTGCAACAAAACGAAATATGAAAAATATGAGGCAACTAGCTCTCTGAGAGTATATAAAATTCCCTTTAAAAAGTTTCTCAAAAAAATCTGGCATTTGGCATAGAGTGTAGATCCCGCTTCTCATGGATAAAATTAATACACACAACATAGGTGGTGTGAGAAGCTAGGTTGTATTCCTGATTCAAGGTTTATAATGAACAATTAGTTTGTGAAATATCGCACAAATCCACTGTCAAATTTCTTTTTTTAGAAAACTATAAAAGAAGTATTTAAAGGCCCTATTATATTAATAAATATGACCGTGAGGGTCATACACTACGGCCAATTATATTTCGTGTATAGCATACATATTTGAATAAAATTCATGTAAGGGGTTGAATAACTCTAATATTTTGACTATATTTGGATACAAAAAAATTAAAAAAAAAAAGGAAAGAAGATGAAGAGGGTGTTGAAAGCAGGCGTTTAAGAGTGGCATGAATTCAACAGTGTCACATATGAGTATAACATTTACGCAGGATATGTTTTACAACTTTATTTACTACGAAAAATATAATTCTCACGAAGTAGGTGATAAGGAAAAAGAAAAACAAATACAGAGAAAAATCTCTGAGCGAATATTAGCGGCTGCTGTAATAAATAAATATTGACAGGATTAACGAAAAAGATAAAATTAATGCTAATGAAGGCATAAATTATTAAACGAATCTTTGTATTTGTTTTTCTACTTTTGTATGTAATTGGCTATTTGGACACACCCACCAAAATATACATAATATTTTTTTTTTTTTTTTTTTTTTTTTTTTTTTTTTTTTTTTTTTTTTTTTTAGTGTGTATAATAAATAGTTAATACAGAGCCAGAAAGGCCAATTTAAATGTAGAGATTTAAGATCCGTTTTTTTTCTTCTTTTTTTATTTGACAATTTAAATACGAAATTCTGTAAAATAAATGGAATATTTTGATTAAGCTTTAG
>QOCX01000828.1:32992-74129 GCA_005959815.1 Sarcophaga bullata
ACAGTTATTTGTGGGATTTTCAAAATCTAACGTTTTTCTTTAAAGCTTTTGTAAGCAAGGATACCTTTTTTTGTTGTGGAGAAAAAGCTTTAAGGGAGAGGACTTAAGAAGGACTTTAGGATATTTCAAAAGCATGTCTTGCGTTCTTGATTGAAAGCACCAACAGAGAAGAGAATTAAACATTTTAAAAGAGAGAGAGAGAGAGAGAAAAGGGGCAGTTAAGGATAAATTTGAATTGAAACTTACAGTCCACTGGGTTACAGCCAAGAAAATCACAAAGAAATGATCTGAATTAAAACGTATTTGACCAGCAATTGTTTGACATTCGATTTTAAAACAACAGTTTAAACGTGATTGAAGAAGACAACGAAATATTTGTTATCAAATAAAAAAAAATTAACAAAAAAAATTTAATTTGAAATTAAATTTAAAAAAAATTTAAAAATTTAATTAAACGTCCAAGTTGTGTGAAACCAATTAAAAAGAAAACCATGTGAATTTAAATAAAAAATATTTAATAAAAAAAAATAATTTAAAAATTATAAAAAAAAATTAATTAAAATATTAATTAAAACAATTAAACATTTTAATTGAAAAATAAAAAAACAATTTAAAATACATATACTCTCTTAAAAGAAAAAAAGTCAAATAAAAATATGGGCAACGGTGGTGAAGTTAAAGTTGCTACCGTCGATGTTGAAGGTGGCGATAATATGGCCACATTGCCAGTATCACGTTCTCATACAACAGCCAGTACCGATAGTGCTGAGAAAAATAATGCCGCCAATAAGGAAATGGAATTAAAGAATGTTGTACCACAGCCCTTACAAAGGTTAATTGAAATTAATTGAAATCATTTTACAGTTTTAAGTTCAAAGGACCTTAACAAGGATGTTTTTTTAAATAAAAAAAAAATAATGACAGTTATTGCACACGTTTTACATTTACAGTTTCTTATATAAAAATCGTTTTGTTTTTTATTTTTTTCATTTTTATTCTTATCTTTACAACTTACATTGTGAATTTTTTTTTTATTTTATTGCCTTTGGGCCAGACTTTTTGGAGTGATGCCAAGTTGTCTGGTTTATTTATTGAAGCACAATATATGGCATAACAAACAATCAACCAACCATAAAACAAAAGATTACAATAACAAAATATGTATGTATGTAGGTACCTAACTTATGGCCAAAAAAGATAAAAAATAAGTTTGAATATCATATGCTTATAGGGAAAGGGATTCGTATTTAAAAAAATCAAAGAAAAACTATTTCTTTCACTGTGAATGATTTTTTATCTCGAATCTGAAGTATGTCAGTGATATGGAATGAATTGGTCATTGATAAAAAAAACATATTGAAATATTAAAATTACAAAAAAAGGACTTTAGAAAAGCTTAAAAGCTATACAATAATTTAATAACTTAATAACAGAGTGGGTTTTTTGTAATTCTCTTATGAAAAAAGGATAATGAAATCGAATAAATTTTAAATTAATCGTTCGCTACTTGTCTTTAAGCATGAACTTTATTATTTATTATTATTTATTATTTATTATTTATTATTTATTATTTATTATTTATTATTTATTATTTATTATTTATTTTATTTATTTACAAAAAAGTCTTTCACGGTAATCGATCGACGTCATAGTCCTTTAAGAAAGATACAGTTTAAAGTACAATCCTTTGCAGTTGACATCAACAGTTTGTTATCGGCGATCGATTAATTAGTTTCAGAACAATCTTTACTGGAATACTTTTCCCAAATAACCAAAAACCATTCAATGACACCAGCAAACAGTAGTAGACCCTCTTCTTTCTTTCAATGTTCTAATTAAAATATTTCATGACACTATCCGCCACAATCTCCTGCCACAGTCTCCAAAGCGTGGTTTTCCATCGATTATTTTTGCAATGGAATCTGCCTATTTTTCTATTTTTCTTTTAATTGCTGTAGCAATAAAATGTTAGATTTTAAGAATTTGAGATTTTTGTTTACCGCGAACGTGAATTGTAAAAATAGGTTGAATTTCTCCTACCAGATACAGTGCATTCAGTTGGAGTAAATATTTAAGTGTTGGAAGTTATGGAGGTGACGTAGTGTAGGGATCCAAGTATGTCACTACAAAGCTCCTTCGTCTTTTGTAAAAAATAGACCTCGTTTCACTTCTACCAGATACATTTACATTTGCTTGGAGTAAATAACGAAGAGCTGGAAGTTATGGATAAAGATGGTGTAGTGTGGTGTAGTCTAAAGTGCTTTATTACAAAGCTATGCTGGTTCTAATGTAAACGAAAAATGTTCATCATAGTTTTCGATGTAAAACATTCAATCGCCTAGAAATACTTCCTGTAGGAAGTCTCTTGACTGTTGCTACTCTTAAGAAATTATGGTTTGACAGCGCCTCCACTTGGGAAAGAATAGTATTCAGCCAGGAAAATACCATCTCTACGTCTAATACATGTGCACATTGAACCTAATTTCTACACAATTCCTATCAAAAATTGATTGGTGCAACCGCCATAAGTCTCATAAAATAATGAAAAGAAAGAAAGATGTTTTTGTTGTTTTCCCACATTTCTCCAATGAAAGAATACAGCATTTAATTTATTGCTTCATTGTGCAAAACTGTGAACTTCATTTGCTATTTAAAACCCTGGGTTTTACATTACAATGTCTTAAAATCTAAGTCTACAGATTCTCGGAGAAGTTCAGCTTAAATTGAAAGTGCACAAGTTAATGCTCAATAATGACAAGGAATGATCTCAACTCATGTAATGCACAGCACTGGCTATAGGAAATTGTGTTGTAAAATAGGAGGCGCCCTTTTCTAGTTGGTGGTGTGTTGGCTTATTGGAGATAAGGCCACGGTTCAAACCCCGGATCAGAGATCTCTAACAAAATCGTATCATTTAATAATATTTCTCCAACGACTTCTTATCAGAAGATTTCTGACAAAAACTCTAAAAGTAAATAAAATTGCCATGAAAAGCTTTCTCGAAAAATCTGTCGTTCGGAGTCGGCTCATGTCTGAATTTTTCTTAAAAAAATCTGTCTTTCGGAATAGTCTTTAAACTGTCGGTACCACCAAGCATGTATAAAATTAACACACACAATTTGAGAAATGATGTGAGAAACTAGGTCGTTATCTTGACTATAGGGTTGTAGTGATCAATTGTGTATGTACGTATGTTTTCTTTAGCAATTAAAATGATTTTCTGGAAAAAAAATTCATTTTATTTTGTCTAGTCTTTCTCAGTATAACGTTACTTGCAGTTCTAAATTCAAGACTACACTTAGATGGGAACTTTTCTTTCAAGTATGCAACATTATCTTCTGATAATTATTGTTTCTAATTATTTTATGTATTTTGGTCAAGGAACAGCTAAGGCCTTCTCATATTGCGTTACTTAGGGGAAAACCTCTCAAATCCTTTATTATATGAAAAAGTAAAAAAAGAATTTTTTTACGAATTATTTACTGTGCTATATTTTACATGAATCTCCTTAAGCTGTACTTTATTTCATAAATAAATTCCAAGTTTTCATATCTTTATGCTTTTTGTAAGAGGATAAAACATTATTTGCATATTTTTCTTAATAACTCAGATTATTTTGATGCATATTTTAACAACAAAAAATAATTTCATTTAGTTCTAGCTTAACTAAGCCAAATAACATTCAGTATTTGCCTAAGAGATACAGATTTTCAGTTTTTATACTTAAAGAGGTGAATTACATTTTTTGTTGTGCAGTCTGATGCGCTCTTATGGTATAAGAATTTAAAACTGATAACGAAACTTGTATTTACCCAAGAGCTTGTCATATAAGAAGGACTCCAATGTGAATAAACTCTCTAGCTAGAGTAAGCGACAAGGAAGGAAAAGAGAAAAGGGAAACTATAATAAAATTAATCCCCAAATGAAATGTGAACAATTTGTAAATGCAATAATTCAATGCTGCATACATACATACATACATACTTTCAAATATCCTTACATACACATTTATACAGACATACATGTGTAGATGCAGAGACATGTTGTATGTTAAACTGCACAACTGCATTAAGGATCATAGATAGGAAGAAAACAGAATAAAGAAAAACAACACAAGAGGAAAACTTGTAAGAATTGTTTTCGAGTCAACAATGCTGATGTTTTCTTAACTCATAATCACACATCGAGCAATAAAGCATACAGCATGCCAGCATGCCAGCATCCAGCAACCAGGATACCATCACTCTCTATATTTGCAGTATTTTTCTATTTTCTTTTCTTTTTTATCTCTTGTGTTTGCAAACATAAAATCCTGGAGAGGATAAATAAAAAAAACAAACACGAACCAAATGATAGACAATCATGACAACAAACAAAAACAAAAAACCAGCAAAAGGAAGGATTTTTTCTCTTCTGATATCCCTACACCAACATGCATGTCCCTTAAGGACATCTTTTTTTTCCTTTTAGTTCTTCTGTTGTTAATAGCAAAACATCATTGAGAGAGCGTAAATAAAAAAAAGTTGTTGTCAACAAAGTGAAGTACTAACAAATAATGACAGTTTTCGGTACAGTGAAACACATGAAAAGTTAAGAAGAGCAAGGGAAAAAAACGGAAAAAATTTAGTCACACACACACACACACACAGAAATGCAAATAACCATGCTGCAGGAAGAATAATTGAAATATTCAAATAAAAAGTGAATTTGTCACGTATTCGTTTTGATTTAGAAAAACGCTTTCAATTGGCAGGTTCTTCTGATGAAAATTGTCTCCAGAAACGTGCTGCCAGAAATGGGAGAACAAAAGAAAATTTTTTTTCTAAAACAAATTCGTGCGTATAAGACAATAAAATTCCGAGAGAATGGAAAGAAAGTTTTTAAAGTTTAAACATTTTAACTCGAATGGAGTTAAAGATGTGTTCAGGGACTTACAGCTATTGCGTTATGCGGATGACTTGATCATTATAGTATGGGAGATTAATTCTCAAACTCTCTTGTTGAGATGCAATCGGGACATAAAGCTTAGAACAAAATGTTGTTCATCGTCCGATAAGGACGTCGATAGTTTTAAAATAGAATTGATGCTTTTCACCAGAAGCTACAATAATGTACCTTTAACTTGGTAAGTTCGTGGGCTTCAATTATCACTATCCAAGAGGGTAAAGTATTTGGTTGTTATTCTAGACCTCAAATTCGCATGGAGGATGTAAAGAGAGAGCTTTAAATCTATAAAAGGTCCGAGAACAAGTGCTGAGGGCTGAGTCGCTATCATATACTATCGAACAGTGGTAAAACAAAACCTGTTATACGGCGTTCGTTTGGTAAACAATGCTACTGCAGGTTGACAGACAGAGTATCCTCTCTTGGACATACCGTTCTGATTCGCTACATTTAAGGCATTATTGGGAATATCTAATAGATTGTCCTCTGCGCTTCTACTGAAGCACATGGCGGAGCTGGTGGGTCATGCAGTTATATGCTGACTGTTGACTTGAACTGTGAATATGCTGCCTTGACACATATCGGTCGCTTATATGATTCGGTACCGCTGGAACATTTGATTTTAGAATTCCAATTAGAAGCTTCTCGGTACACATGTTGGAACCTTTGAGGTTTATATCAATAACTCTAAAATGCTAGACAGAGTGGACTGTGATATTTTATTAAGGGTTCGGATATAAGATTTTTATATAGAGTACCTGACGTCTATAGGGTGTTCTAGGCGTAATTCGCGTCCATTTTAAAAGCAGCACAATGCATTTTGAGTGATGAGATTTTCCCACACGATTTCCATCATGTTACAGAGCATAAGAGTTCCAATTGTTCGCAGTTGTAGTAGATGTTCGTTTTACTGGATAGCTCAGCTATCATGGCAGCAGAATGTCACTGGGAAATCATACATACATAATGATCGTTAAAACCCTGCAGCCAGGATTAAGACCTAGCTTCTCACATCCCTTATTTTGTGTACCTTAATTTTATGTATTGAGTGGCGGAACCTATAGTTTAAAATTGACTTCGAACGACAGAGTTTAGAGAAACTTTTCGTAGCAACTCTTACAAGTTTTTGATGTATGATTATGGGGTTTGATGTATGACCTGGGGTTTGAAGCATCGCCTCACGTTTAACAAGCCAACACACTACCTATTAGACCACGGCGACTTCAAATCGATATTCACAGGAACAGAATGTATTTCACAAGGAGTGTGCTCATGTTAAATAACTTATAAGGCATTATAAACGGCGGAAACACAGATTAATAAGCCTCAAAGATAACTGGCGGATGTATAGAATGTTATAATGAATGGCTAAACGGTATGAAGAGTGGCACAAAGAAAATCACACAAAATGTTTGATAATATTAGAAACTCTTTCTTGTTTATTTTGGTTAAAGATTGAGAACCTCTATCATATTTCTTGATTATGATCAGTTAATTAAAAATTGTTTAAATCATAAACACAGGAGTCTACTAAAGGAACGCAAAACAATGATTTAAAGTTCCATGCATCACATACTTTCATCATGCCTTTTAATATTGATGAACAGCAATTTCTGGAGCGCTTTATAACACAATGGAAAAAAGAAATTCCTTTTCTGTTTAGCCAATATTTTAATATAGGTTAATAGCTGTTTTTTTTATCGAGATTCACTTCAGTTTATTTACAATTCCAATTTATCAGCATCATTTCCATCATCTCCATCATCTCTCTTTATCATAATAAATTTTCATAATGGAAACAGCAGGCAATAGACCCATAAAACCCAATATTTTTCAAGTGAAATTTTTCTCAATTTTTTAAAAACTCAACTTCAAATTTTAACGTTTGATTTGTTTTTAATTTTCATTTCCTATGCTTCTGCAAAAAGTATGAACGTTGAGAAATAAAGCCGCGTTGCCACATTTCAGTGAATCCGTTCGCTGCGTATTTGCATAATGGCAGCAGATTTGGGTCAAATTTATGTTTTTTTCTTCGTTTCTTTTCTTATGAAACGTTACATACGTGTGTATGTATGTGTGTGCAACATAATGTGGCAAGAGAAAGTATGTAGTAGTGTGAGTAAAATATAAAAAAAATAAAGCAGACGTTAGGTTTTCAATGCATTAAACCAAGTTTTTTCTTTAAAAAGAGAAAGAGAAATTGCCAGGAATTCGTTAGTTTTGCTACCGAGGCAGGGGAACATAAAAAGGATACTTACACATACACACATATGTATGTATGTTGTAAGGGGTATTGGTATTGGTGGTAAATATTTGTTGCTTTTAGCGTTTTGATTGTGTGCAAACAAAACTTGCAAATCGTTAAGCAGACACTTGAGGCAAAAAGAAAAAGTTGTTGCCACACATATTGAGAACAGAAACATTAACATACACATGCATACTCTTAGAAAAAAACAAAAACAAGTGAAGAAACAATATAAGGAAGTGTAATGAAAGGAAGCGCAACAGCAATAGTCGTGTTTTGTATGCAAATGGCATACAAAATGTATGGCAGTAAAGACCATAACAACCATTGAATATAATACAGAGCAATAAAGGAGTGAATTCTTTGATATTTAACTGACAGTACAGAGTTTTATTAAATTGAAAACAGAATTTAAAGGCTGTGGTTTAATTTAAATTGAAATATTTTCAAGGATACATGGTTAAAAAAATGATTCTACTTTCCAAAATCGTATCCCTAGGGCTCTTTATATTTTCCTTAACAAAAATTTTGTACTTTTTTTTTCTTTTTTTTAACTCCATGATGGAAAAGTCCATAGAACTTATCAAAAAAATTTCTGTGTGGTTTTGATGATCAAGTATCGGAAAAATATTATTTTATCCATATATGAGGTGTATTTACGTCCTTGATTGGTTGAAATACGATTTAAATTTTATTCTTTTTGGTTTTTAAATAATTTGTAACAATTTTTATCAATAAATTGCGTACTTTTCTATTGTCTTAAATTAAAATTTTTTATTTTTATTTAATCTGTATACCCCTTTCCCAAAACAATGTGACTAGACCCCAAACTATATAACGTATATCCTTAATAAGAATGTAGTTCCCTGTTAGTCGTATATAACTTGCCTTGAGTGTGTACATTTAAATGTGTGTCTTAACCATTCTATCCCTCTCGTATTCCAAATTTCTATAGACCTTCCTTATTGGTGTATTTTAGTACTCCTTCTCTAGTATAGTTGGCCCATACCTAATTTAAAAAAAAAATATTAAAAAAATAAAACAATTTTTATGGAAAATATTTTCTTTATTTTTCTTTCTTTTTTTTTTTTTAATTGAATTTCTAGGGTTGTTTATTCGATCAAATCAGATCCAAATAAACGAAGTTTCTTACCAGCTAGAATAACGATACATGGCACATATCAGACCAATGTTATAACAGGACCAATTGAATTATGGTAAAACAAAATTGAAAATATTCAAAATCATTCAAAATTTTTATAAAAAAAGTTGTGGTACAAAAAAAAAAACAAATTTTTTTTTTTTGAAAATTAAAGAGAGTCTCCAGAAACTGATGTGATGTACGATCCAATTTTATGTGTGTTAAGTTTATTGTAAATTTATGCTTCAAAAGCTTTCAAATGCTTTGAAGGTTGTTAACAATTACGCTACCATTTCATATCAGGTTTAAGCTATAAATGTGTAAAATTAGCATGATTATGAAAGCTTTTTAAGCGTTTTATTTTTAAAAAATAACATTCCATTTAAATACGAGAGGGGAAATTATAAACCTTGAAAATGAAAAATTATTTTCAGTTGATGCACTCTTTCTGCATCGATACTTCTCAAAGGAAAAATATTTTTGCAGGGATGGAAAATATTTTTTTCTAATGAAATTGTTTAGAAAGGAAAATGCAAATTAATTGAAAAGTTTGGGTCTTAAGTATGGCGCATAAATTTAATGAATTAAAAGGGAATTAAAGGGAAAGAATTTTCAAAATCAAAAGTTATGGTGATTCCGAGATCAAAGATCCATCAAAGAGTTACTTTGGGCCTCTGAAGTGATTCCAATTAGCTACGATTATTAAAGCAGCTGCCAATTTGACCTCAACTGTAGTCAGTCTTCAGGAAATTGTTGCTGATTTTGGAAATTATATGCGAAACCAGATTAGTGCTGGTAACTAACGTCAAAGTCTTTTAATGAAGTTAAAGAACATCCCTAGTCATTATAGAAGTTTTTCTAACAGCGACTTCTGAACTTTCCTACTTAATAACGGCCATCTTTTCGTAGGTATATCTGTCAAATTAGTTGTCATTTAGTCAGTTTGTTTTCCAAGTCACCAAGGACGATCAGAGGCCATGCTCGCCAAATAGATTCGGCAGCAGTTGGCAATTGAATCTAATTTTCATTGAAAAATTATCTTCAGTGATGAAGCTTATTTCGTCGTAGTCTAGTGGGTAGTGTATTGGCTTATTAGACGTGAGACCAAGGTTCAAACCCTAGGTCAGACATTTCAAAACAAACGAAATTTAAATATTTCTTTGGCGACTTCCTCTCAGCAGATTTCTGGCAAAAACTCTAAGAATAAATAAATTTGCCATGAAAAGGTTCTGAAAACCCTGCCGTTCGTAGTCGACATCAAACTGTATGTTCCGCCACTTATGTATCACATTAATACACACGACACAAGTGGGAGTGAGAAAATAGGTCAAAATCCGCGACTGCAGGGTTGTAATGAGCAAATTAGGATTATACCCATCCACTTGAGATCCAAGCGTGCCTAATCATCTCGCAAAAGGTCACTTTTTGGTGAGGATTTAAGATTAATGGCGTCATAAGTGCATACTTTTTTGATAACGATATTAGCCAGGCCATCATTGTCAATGGCGAGATCAGTGATTGCCAATTTATTTAGGCCTGAATGGGAGTGACTTGTATTTATAAATGGGTGTCATATTATATAATAAATATGTATGTACACACATACATTTATAAGATATTCAAAGAAAATACTTATGCACCTTGGTATTACACACTTGACCTCTTTCTTTAAGCAGAAAATCAGGTTAAAAGGGGATAATATTGGCAAATGATGTGATTGAGAGGCTTACATATACTGCTTAGTATGATGTTTATAATTAAAATTACACAGATACATACCATGTAAATAAAGAAATTATTTAAACAATT
Source organism: Sarcophaga bullata (assembly GCA_005959815.1). NCBI lineage: Eukaryota > Metazoa > Arthropoda > Insecta > Diptera > Sarcophagidae > Sarcophaga > Sarcophaga bullata. Next base: position 43,132 of record QOCX01000828.1, read on the forward strand.
ATTTGAAAACAAAAATAATAAAAATATTCGAAAAATATTCTTTTCATAAATATTTTTCTGTGTTTTTCATTTAACATTGATTTATTATGGCTTCGATTAATTGATATTTACAGAGAGTATAGCAAGCAATATTTTGCAAAAATAAAAACAAAAAATTAAAGAAAAATATGTAAAAATTTATTGCTTCTTTTATAGGCACATTTATAATACACCATTTCCAATTGATTTCAACATATTTGAACTATTTTAAAAATTTTTTTAGATTTTATTGTGCGACATTTTTCAATTGAATTTTAGAAAAGGTGTAGGTTCAATTAATTTTTCATGTAATTTTTTGTACGTTTATATTTGAGCATGGAACTTAACAGAATGTATTGCAATATTTCCGATGCAAGGTTGTTCATTTCATACAAAAGCCTGCAAAATAAAAGTCAGGATCTACAAGCTACACAATGTTTCGTTTTTCGATTCATCAATATTGAAAGGAAAACTTTATAGGAAATGGATATGGATATGGTATTTGTAAACGAGTATAAAAGTAACAAAAGTTTACAAATATTATTGGCCATTATAAGCCTTTAGTCCGCATACAGCCTGGCTTTGAATACCGTCCATGTTGTGTGCATTAATTTTATTCATGACAGCCTGAACCTGCAGTGTAGGTTTTAAACCTACCAGTTTGAGAAAATTTTTCAGGCAGTTGTTTATTCCACTTTTTCCAAAAAACTGTTGAGGCCAGAAATGTTTCTGCAACGGAAATATTTTTTCGAATCTTTCCAAAATCTTGTTGTAAAATGTTGGCTATATTTTCCTCCTAATTTTATCACTTAAGCCCTGAAATAAGTTCGTGTACAACAGTCAGTTAAATGGCCTTACTTTTTTCAAATTATCTCATGTGCACAAAACAAACACTGCAGACGGTATTCTGTTCGTTTGCTTTGGACACGGTTTTCCAAATTAAGTATATTGCTGTTGCTTGGCCTCATTGTGCCGAATCGTTTCAAAATATTGTCTTTATTGTAAGGAAAAATCGTTTCACACTCTATTGAAACATTTCCCCATCCTGTAAACAACACCATTGTCTCTAAATTATCGATAAATATTCGATCTCTAACAATTTCTTAAATGCCTATCATTTCGTTTAGTCTATGCTCCTTCAACTAATTTTTTTCCGATGTATTCTTCTCAATTTACAACCAACCTCATACTTTTTGGCCACAATTCCCTCCTAGGGCATTACTTTTGCTTTTCCGTTGCTTATAAAAATCCATGAACGCATCAGCCGTAGGCGCCTTAGTCTATTAGGTAGCGTGTTGGCTTGTTAGATGTGAGGTCATGGATTAAGTCCTATGTCAGACATCTTCAACAAAAACGAAACATAAAAAAATATTTCATCGGCGACTTCCTCTCAGCAGATGTCTGGCAAAAACTCTGAGAGTGAATAAAACTGCCATGAAAAGTTTCTCAAAAATCTGTCGTTCGGAGTCGACATTAAACTGTCCCGCCACTCATGTATAAAATTAACACACACAACATAATTAGTGTAAGAAGCTAGGTCGTAATTCCGACTTAAGGGTTGTAATGATCAATTATGTGTGTATTATGTGCCCCATCATATCGGCTTATTTTAGAAGCGATTTAATGGGGCATTAATCTGCAAAATAAATAAATTGCTGTGGTTAGGTTTACTAAGAATTGCTATGGCCTATACGAAGTTTTGATTTTAAGATTTTATTTAAGATCTGTTAAAATTTAATTTAATTTTGCCATGAAAAAAAAAAAACATTTCAAATTAAGTAATTAAGTAATGAACTAAAAACGAGGAAAATAATCCCCCGACAATGTAAAAAAGAAAATTTTTTTAATTCCATTTTAATTAAAAAAAAATAATAAAAGCACTTGCGGCAAAACAATGAAAAACAATATTGAAAAAAAAATAAAACAATTAAGCACTTACACTGCACTTGGTGGCAGCTCACTTTAATGATGAATGGTCGTTTGGTCATTGGTCATTGGATGTACATACTATGGCTTATAATTCACTTTTTAAAATTTTTTAGTTGGTTTTTCATTTATTTTTTTCGTTTATTTTTTATGGTTAAAGTACTTAGAAAGATAAAAGAAAAAAGTATGTGGAAAAATGCATAAAACAAAGACAAAAAAACTAAAATTAAAATCCTTTTATTTTCTTCACACATTTTCAACCAAAAAAAAAAAAAATTAAAAGAAAAAAAAAAAAAAATTAAAAGAAAACAATGAAAATTGTTCTCATAATGCTTTTCAGTTAAATTTTACAATGCAAGGCATTCAAAAGTGTTCTGGTTTACACAATTAAATTATAAAGTGTTTGGAAAAAAAAAAGAAAAAAAAATCGTTATTTTATGGTTTTGGATTTTTAAATTTAAAATCAATTTCTTATTGAAATAGGAAATGTGCGTGCGTGTGTGAAAGATTTTCAATATTTATTATTAAAGTAAAGAAAATAAAAAATTAACGAGATTTTTATATACAAAACACAACAAACACAATATATTTTAGAGCATGAGTATCAATGATTTGCAACAACAATATTACAATTTTAAGTAAATTATACGTAATAATAAAAGCACTTGCACCATTTTAATAATAAAAAACAAAAAAATACTAGGAGGATGCAAAATATTTTTATAAACTTATTGGGGAATGTTTTATTTAATTTTTGTTTTTGTTTTTTTTGTTTTAAATTTTATTTTTTTTTTAAAGTGGGAATAATTTTTGATTTTAATAACGATTATTTTACATAAAAAAAACAAACATCATATATAAAATAAAACATTTATTAATACAACTATTTTTCTCTTCTTCTCTTTTTCTCTTTCTTTCCCCCCCGTTCTGTATTTCTTGTTCAATTTCAATTTAAATTTGATTTCTTTTTTTTGTTGTTTTTTTGATGTGTTGATATCATTTATAGGACATCGCTGTTCATTGTTACCAGTTTGGTTTATGCCATCATATTGCATTTTGGTTGTGCCATGCGCCTTTTTACAGTTGATAAAGCGACTGTGAGACAACCCACCGGTCTACCCGTTTTATTACTACGAAAGTTTCTTTACGTATTTGTATGGGGTCAGCATACTCTTCCTATTGTACGTTTTCTGTTTTCTGTTACAGGGTAAGTAATTTGAAAAATTTTTTTTTATTTTTTTTTTACAATTTACATGAACTACAAAATATTTCATTTGGTTCAACAATAGTATGTATCACTTTAATAAAGTGTCAATATAATCAATTAAAAATTGTACATATTATTTCTATATATTGTATGTTATCATAAGTCTTCGAATTTATTTTCAATTAAAAATTTTTTTATTTTTATTTCCAAAAAATTTTCAAATCCAACGTATTCAATTTGATAAATACTTTTAAGCATCTGAAATGTTCGTTTTCTAGTTTTGAATAAGACAAAAGGTAGACTTTTTACTTCTCTCGAAAAAATTGTTTCATTCAGGGACTTTTTTGTATTCGAAGAAAAGCTGTGGTAGATGATTTAATTTCGGTTATTTCTTCATGTATATTCTTGTGAATGACTGTTAAGTGTAGTAAGCTGGTACAGGGCGACTGTACAAATCGATATCCTACAGATCTAGCCTCTAAACTACGTATCTATCCCAATATTTTTAACAATTTTTTACGAAACTTGACAACTTGAGCACATTTTTGGTGATAGGACAGTTCTAGAACACTACCCACTTCGAGCAGTTTTAACCCAGTTTCCTATAGAGTTGGACATTCACGATGAAAGTGATTCATCTAACCTGCTCCCATAGTCCATACGGTTCAAAAAATACGTCCAATCAAACAATGTCAAGTAATTACAACTGCCAGTTGATTTTAGTGAATTCCTGTCAAGAGCTAAAGTTGCTCAGGGTTTGTCCATCTCTTGACTTAATGTAAAGTTCCTAGATATTCTGAAACTGGATATGTTAAATCGCCCTCTATAGCCTTCTATAAATAAAATCGTAGAAATAATCATATAATAGAAACCGCCGTATCTAGTAGATACTCTGTTTGCTTATGAAACGTTTCTCAAAAATCTGTTTTTCGGAAACCCGTCAATTATGTATAAAAAAATTAACGCACACAACGCAAGTGTAGATGAGAAACTAGTCGTAATCGCAACTAAAGGGATTGTAATGACCAATTATGTGTGTATGTAAGTATATAAGAGAAGTAAAGAAGGCCCTTGAAAAAAGTCTTTCGAAGGATAACTCGTTGATTGCAATTCATTAAGCACACCGGATCACGTTTGTCTCTTAGGGCTTGAAATTACCATTTCGAACTAGTGCTGTCTAAGTAAGACTAAAGAACGAGAACAGATTGGAGGACACTTCGATCTATATATTATTGGAATTTGGAACACCGCAACACAGCACAACTAACCACGTAGATATTAATAATCCGAGTGTATTCTTAGACTCCTTTTGATGTCATAGATTGCGACTTGGGAAACGAAACCTTTATCAGGAAGTTTGTGATATAAACCAAGAGTCCGAAGTCGTTAGAATAAAAACTTGATTACGTTGCCCTTAAGAACCAAATACATGACCTTGTAGAATTCAAATACTACACAATGTTCTGGTCAAACTTTGAAATCATCTGCAGGAAATCTTGTAAATATGGACCATAATAACATGAAATACCACACTTTTCCCCGATACAACACCTCCCCCGAGTAACAATATTAATTGTAGGGCCTATTTCTTATAAATAGAAATGAAAGCTTAGGGATCACTTATTGCGATATAATATGAGAGTCCGAAAGCAAATCTCTAAACATAAATTTAATTTTATGACTCCCAAGATGTATACAAATTTTTTTAATTGTACAACACACGATGAATATATGTTTGAGTCGAATACAGAAAAAAAGTCGAGAGCGAATATCCCTCAAAAATCTAGGAGTCAACTTAACTTTTGTTCATACGTATTGTGTTTAAAGTTATTGTGTCAAATTTTTTGTAAGGAAAATTAATTTAAAAATATTGTAAAAAAAACGGAAAATTTAATTTTAAACACGTTATTTCCTTTATAGAAAGTTCCTGTTGCAATGGAGGCAACAATCAACCGAAATCTCCTAAAAAAGAAAAGAAATCTAAAAAAGATAAGGATCCAGCCGATTCGAAAGATGCGAAAGGTGGTAAGGATTCCGGCAAGAGTGGTAAACCCAGTCCATATCAGGTTAGTTTCGGAGTCTATTATTATCTATAAAATATTTAAAAACTTTATACACTTTAAAATTTCAAATCAAATACAAAGCTTTCAGTTGTTCCTGTTTATTCTTTTTTTTTTTTTTTTTGTTAAAAACTACAAAACATTTCTAATCCTTGTCTCTTTTAATTATTTTTTTTTAATTTTTTATGTTTAATTTAAAAAATTTTATGTTGCTTTTATATCATCCATCCTGTTTGTTAAATAAAACGAAAAAAAAACTCCTCATGCTCCAACATAAATCACTAAAAAAAATAAAAACAAAAACAAACAATCAATCAATAAATCAAACACCAACACCTGAATAAAATAAAATTTAAAAAAAAAATAAAACAAAAAATTACTACTATTTCTGCTAATACTCCTACTACTACTGCCTTTACTTTGGGTACTACAACTCTGCTAATATCCGGTGTTATTGTCGTTTTCGTTGTCGTTGTTATTGATGTTGTGTCCTACTGAACCACCACACTACTCTCAACCAATACACCATCAAACCAAAAATTCACACACCAATTGTCACGTTTCTTTTAACATATGGTTTTATGTATTTGTATGCGTATGTGTATGTATATGCGAGTGTATATGTATGTATGTGTGTGTGTATTATTTTTATGTAATTGAATCCTATCGTAATGGCCATAAAAATAACTGAACATACCACATAAACCCGTTCCTACAATTGCCTATTAAATCTGGCATTTCGTTTTATTTTTGTCTCATGTTGAGCGTGATGTTATTTTATTTAAAACTCGTACATATGCTGTGATTTATTTATAACACATATAAACACTCACATACGTATACATATACAAACAATTTACATTTGCCTGTATGTATTGTATGTTAAACAAAATTTTGAATATTTAAAACGATAATCAAAAAAAAAAAAAAAACAAAATTTTGTTTTGCCTACGAAAATATTCAGGAACGTTATCCAATTAAGAAACGTGATTTGGTACGACATTCTCTAATACCAACCCAGGTACGGTTTGTTCTTTTTGTTTTGTTTTTATTCTTTCTGTATCTTATTGTGTTTTCTCAATGTCTAATCTTTTGATTTTCCTAACAACAACTAATTCGTTAAATGTTTTAACCAAAAACTAACAGAACAAAACATGGTTTATGGAAAAAAAACTAATTCTACTAAAAAAACACAAAGTATTTAAAGGGTCTTCAGACTCTCTTTACTCAGTAAGTATCTAATAACACCTGTTCTGACACCAAGGCATTAACTGAAAATTTGCTGGTTGCCTCTATCCTAACTGAAGTTCGAAGACTATCTTGTTTGCTATGCCAATAATGTTCCAGTCTGTTCCCCAGACTAATTTGCAGACAAATTTTTGAATTTCAAAGTTGGTGAAGTCTGCTCAGATTCTTATTGACATTCAGGAATAAAGATGATATGCAAAGAAATAGGTTTGGACATGTAAAGGTAATGCTGTCTCAGTTTACACCGATGGTTCGGAAAGAGAGTTTTTTCTCCACCACATACGGATTTCAAACTCATTTTATACAATTTTGCCTGTCACGTAATTGTTTGGAGCGTACATCAAATGTAGTCGCCGTAGTCAGTAGGTACTGTGTTGGCTTATTAGACGAAAGGCCTGGGTTCGAATCCCCGGTCAGACATCAAAAACGAAATATGAAAACAATATTTCTTCTTCGCGGCTTCCTCTCAGCAGATTCTGGCAAAAGCTCTGAGAGTAAATAAATTGCCATGAAAAGTTTCTCAAAAAAATCTGTCGTTCGGAGTCGACTTTAACGTAGGTTCCCGCCACTCAATGTATAAAAGTTAAGCAGCACACAACTAAGTGGTGTGAGAAGCTAGGCCGTAATCCTGACTGAAGGGTTGTAATGGCCAATTATGTATGTACATCAAATCCATTTTTCAATTCAGGTTCTATTTCTGCCTATTTGTTGCCTTGTTTCAGCTCCAAAAAAAAAAAAAATTATTTAAGTAAGCAAGTGATTGTTCTACTACAGCAGATGCCAGGACAATAAGATATCAATCTATCGTTGCCTAAAATCAGAAATTGTGTGAATTTGTCAAAATGCTGTGTAACTTTGCTGGATGCCTGAACTTCCCATGAAATTTGAAGTTGAAGTTGGAAGCTATTGAATTAAATTGATGTTTATTTGACAAAAAATATTTTGCTTTCAGCTTTTTTTAAGCCCCCGTAGACTAATAGATAGTGTGTTGGCTTATTAGACGTGTGGTCTGTGTTTAAACACTAGGTCAGGCTTAAAAAGACTTCCTCTCAGCAGATTTCTAGCAAAAATTCTCAAAAGTGTAAATAAAGATGCCTTCAAAAAATTTTTCAAAAATTTTTCGTCTTTAAACTGTAGGTCCCGCCACCCATGTATAAAAATAACACTCACAACAAGTGGTATGAGAAGCTAGTGCATAACCTTGACTGAAGTTTTCAAATGACCAATTATGTATGTATGTTACAGCTGTTTTCTAATCTGCGCTGCTTGGATTGTCAAGCAATTCAAAAACTACATCATGCCACCTTACAACCCAAGGATGCAATGATTAGACTTCGATTTGACTTGCTTACTCCTCAGGCAAGGTTCGTAATCAATTCCAGTCAATTATAGGAACAAATACTAGTTGAGATATCGAAAATATGTTTCTGTATTTCCTGGTGAAATTTTCGAGGAAATAATAACCTGAAAGAAAGGTTGATATAAGAATGCCTGAATTTGAAACAAATTAAATGTTTAATGAGAAATATGAAAAAAAAACAAGTTTTCATATGGCACTAGTCTTTTCGTACGCTTTTAAAACACATCGTTGAATTAGCCCCGAACGTATTTTTGAGCTCTCCTTAAAAAATGCTTAATTGGTCCTCCGATTGTCGGTAAATAAAAGCTTTTTTCTTTAACGGTTCTGGCCCCCACAGAAAATAGTCAACGGTTTGTAAATTCGCTGCTTCTTTGGCGAACCATTTGAACATCCAAATTCATTTCGTCCAATGAAAAACGGCATTAACAGTTTTTGCCCTTGCAATAAATCCGATTTGGCAAATTTAAAGTGGCGAAGGTATTGCACCAATTCCCTTTGAAGACAATTTAGTTCAAAACATCAATACGGGAAGAAGTGGGTACAAAAAATTTTGGTTATCCAATAGGTTTTTTACCATTGGACGGTTTAATGAATGCACCGTCCCCTCCGTTTCAAGAGAATAATAAAGAAAAACCAAAATGGAAAATGCCTTTCGTTTTCCAACTAACCGGTTCCTGGGTTTTTTCTGTTTAAACTACGTTTTTCTTTAAAGCACCAAAATAACAAAGCATTTTTTGTTTATAACGTACCTGACCAAGATGAAAAATGGCTTCCTTCGAAAAAGACCGATTTTTTTTGGCAAAATCGTTATACATCGTGCAGTTTGTTCAAGGTGAAATCAACAAATTCTTACGTTCATGAGATAATATCTGAATTTTGTGACAGAATAGAAATGACATAAGTATTTTCCAGATTCCCCAATGGTTCAAATTTAAAGATAATTGACCCACCAAATATATGTAAATTAAAGTAGAGAAACAGAACATTGTTGCACTCGGCAATAGTGAAACTTTCATATTTAAAAAAAATAAGAATTTTCAACGTAAGTAAACGCGGAAATATTTAATTCACAAACGTAGCCGATGAAGCTAAGTTAAGTCCACAATCCACAAAAAGTCAGACGCTTTTTTTTTAGTACAAAATAACTGTTTTTACATACATACCTATCATGTTTCTTTCTATGGCAGTAACACAGTATATCGATATCTACAATATTTAAAATTGGCCTTAAATTTGAAATTTTCTTGTTTTTTTATTTGAATTGCCAAAATCTAAGTTTTTTATTCGAAATGTTGCTTTGGTGTCCTAGAATATCGTTGTGGTTTAAACAATTTTTTTTGTTTTAAACGCTGCAAAGAATTTTTCTTTGCTTGTGTTCCACTTATGGTCACAAATTTGTTTTTCATCATTTCAACTGAAATTATGGTTCTTTTTTTCTTTTTTGTTTGAATTTACGAAATCAAAAGAACCAAAGAAAAAAGAAGACAAAAATAAAAAATAACTTTAAATTGGAAAAACCTCAACAACAACAACACAAGAAAAATATAACTATTGCCGGTAACAAGTATTTGTTCATTTTTTAATCATTCAGCAGCGTCTTTTAATTCATTTTCTAAAGTTTACGTACGAACGGATTGTAAAACGAAAATTGAAAATAAGAAAATTAAAAAAAAAAATTTATTTTACAAATTAAAAAAAGCTTGGATTTCTTTTGAATGAAATTTAATATTCTTTTATACGTCTCGTCGTCTACAAAGTAATTCATAGTTTTCATAGTTTTTTTTTTCATTCTTTGTATTTCCCTGTATTGCAGCAGCAGTTCTCTTATTCATTTTGGTCTATTTTTGTAATTCATTGTTATTTAATACTGTGGTGCTTTTTTTTTCTAGACTTTTTTGCTTTTCTATTTGCCAATAATAACGTTGAAGACGATGATTATAATGATAATGAGCATTTTATTTGATTCGTTTTGCTCTTGTTGTTCGTCCACAAGTAGCACTGTTGCATTTGAAATTCTCTCAACCTCAATATGAGCCAAATAATACGAGTAAAAGCCACAAATTGTACTTTTTTTTTCGTATATTTTTTTCAATCGACAATATTTTTTATTCATAAGCCTGCTGCCAGCCTATTACTTGCAACATTGCAAGTGCCACAGTACACTAGGCTAGGCAATGGCGCTATTAAACAATGATAATGACGATAATGTTGATGGTATTGTATGCTGCTGGTGACTGAGCCACTTTACAAGCCGTATTATTAGCATCAACAACATCATTATTAACGTTTTACACACACATAAACACTTGCAGTGCTCACCATAATTATTGTTCTCTTCTCTTGTACTAAAAAGCCATTTGTTGTGGCCCAGTTATGCGGGCAATAAAATGTATTCTTTTTTGCCTTAATTATTTAACGATTTAATTGCCTGTTAGAGAGTTTAATTTTTTTTCTCAATTTTCTCTTTTTGAAACGGGTGTTGAGCTGTTAAGTTTTAAATTTTCATGTGAAAGTTTTTATAGGACATTCACGCAAAATTTGCGAAAAATTTTTTCGGGGAATATTAAGTTTCATGCATAATGGAATGTTTCCGGCATACACACATACACATATGTATGTATGTTATTGAGCTAAAGGCAATAGAATAAAGCCTGCGTATTTAATTGTAGTTCGGCCATAAGTAGAAGCATTTCTGAGTTTCAAAATTTTAATATGAAGAAAGAACAATCAATTCGTCAACTGAATGTGTTTACAAACTTAATACAAGACTAACATATTGTGAATATGTGCCATTTACGCAGACGATATTTTTCAATCACTTTTTCTTACCCATCAGGCAATATATCAGCGGTAGCATAACAAATCAATCCATCTATCATTATGGGATAGATCATGTAGACATGGTCCTTTATCTTAAGCCTACAAAACCATTCTCTTGGAGCCCAATTGTAGCCGCCAAAAGATGAAATTATTCTCTGTGAAAGCCTCTCAAACAATAAGCCAAACTCTGTCGTATTATGTGGATCATGGTACAGGAACCACTTGGTCCCAAATCCATTTCTTTAATTTGAGGGAAAAATTCAGTGATAATCTCATGGTATTTTATTTCATTGACAGTAATGTGGAAACTTTCTTGTTCTAGAAGACATATGATCTTTCGGTCCTAAAATTGCACCAAATACTATATCTCTCTGTCAATGATTGAACTGCCCCTGGCGATTCTTTACACAAAATTTGTTAATTCTCGGAATGACTTGAGTTCCATTATATAATTTGTAGACACGAAACACATTTGTCACTCGGAATGAAATTTGTAAGTTGTTTTTATTTGCCTTGTCTATTCAAAGCCATTTTGGCATTTCCACATGTCGCGTATCTCTAATTTATACCGAAAATTTTGAACTGAAAAACAAAAAAAAAAACCTTTTAAAACTTGAATGAAGTAAAACTAAGTCCAAGGAACCTGTAAGTATAATTAAAAAAATTTTATGCCTAGCTGATCTGCATATTCCTTCTGCCGCATCAAAATTTTAAAGTTTTTTAATCGCGTGTTAAAATAAAATAAAAATTTTTTTATTAAATTTTTTGCCACATTTTTTTACGACAAAATTTTAATCTTATGCTCTTATGCTCTTATGCTCTTAAGAAAACTTTTAATAAACAGAAGTTCTTCCTAAGTTTTGTTAAAAAGTTTATTATTTTGCTTAAGCTGCCATGTAAAATATTTCTTAAATTATTCAAAATTAGCGTATTTATGTGTTGTTTTATAATTTATAATAATTTTAGGCCTTCTTAAAATGTATTCCTTAAAGTAAAGCAATAAGTTGAACGCAAAAGACTTACTTACTTACTTACTTACTTAATTGGCCATAACAACCCGATTAACGGATTTCGGGAGACCTGGCCGCAACAAACACATCCTTCAGGGCCTCTGCTTCTTGCGCGCCTACGCCAGTTGGTCACACCAATCGATGACAGGTCCTTCCAACGGATACAGGGTCGTCCTCTTCGCCGACTTCCGCAGATCCCCGCATCAAATACCCGTCTCGCCGGAGCATCCTCCTCCATTCGAACGACATGGCCGAGCCAGCGAGCCGCTGGATATTAATACGCTGCACAACGTCCATGTCGTTGAGGAGCTCATATAGCTCACTGTTGTATCGAATGCGGAAATCTTCGCCAACTCGCAAAAGAACTAAAACGTCCTTTATACAGAAAAATTAAATAAAAAACAAAATGCATTCGATTATAAGGATCTTGAAAAGATCTGCATAAGCAATTCTAAAATCCTGCCACGCTATCTGCTTGGCAGTAAAAAAAGTATTCTAATACGGCACCTACAATTTGCTACTGGATGTACAACCAATTAGAATGTTGAAGAGTTAGTTGATGAGCGGTGTGGTTGAATATCAAAAAAAAAAAAAAAAAAAAAAAAAAAAAAAAAAAAAAAAATTTGATTTTCATTCATTGACGATCAGTTTGATGCCACAAAAACAATTTAAAAGTAAAGTTGGCTATAAAATCGTAACTTGTAAAGAAAACTAACAAGGTGCACAGCTAATCGCAAGGGGCCTCATAAAATAATGCTTGCAAGATATAAGACTGATACATTACAATTTATAAAATAAGAAATTTGTTCCATTAAAGTTAACAACTTTCATTAACTCAATACTTGTTTGTCATCCGTGCTTCATGCAATTAACCGAATAGAAACAAATCTCTGGCGATATAGAATACTTAGCTTTCAGAATTTTATAACATTTTTTGTGCTTATTTTTAGGATAAAAGGCCACTAGTTAGTTAGTTGCCAGTTTTAACGAATTGTAATGCTTCACTCTTTTTATTTCTAAAATCTAATCAGCAGAGGTCATTTTTCTTTGAATCTATTCAATTAGACCAAATCTATATGAGCAGAGGTATACAAAAGCAACAAGGACTCGACATTTTGATATTTAATTACCTTCTGTATGTATTTTGAGTTCTATTCTATCTTTTTTGGCAAACAAGTTTAACTTTGTTTTGTTATGCTCTGGCCTTTTAAAACCCAATCTTTTTCATACATTCCACTTCCTGAGAGGACATACTTTTCGAGAACTTTACACCATAAATCCAGTTTCCTTAGGTCTTTTTGTAGCTTGCAATTGAGCGCTGTATTCTTTTTTAATTGAGATTTTTTAAAGTTTGAAAAGACAAATAAAACTCTCAGTTGTTCCATGATTTATTTAAATGCATAAGTTAACCCACTAAAAATGTATTTTGAAGAGGAAGAAATAATAATCAAATAAAAAAAGTACTTATTCACCCAACAAAATAAATGTGCATGTTCACTGAGCTTACACTAACACTAAAACAAATGTAACACTAACACTTACAATACTAAACAAATCATTAACATCATCCCCTTTTCTGATTTCAATTTCTATTCTAATTTCGAAATTAAAAAATGAAAACGAATAAGAAATTTTTAAATATGTTTCCCGTTATTTGTCTCTCTTATTTGTTTTTCTACAAATACCAGGACTCTCAAGTAGAAGCTGAAGTTGCAGTGACACCCAAAAATGTACGCAAACGTAAAACCACTCATAGTGATTTGACACATGGCAGTTTCTTTTTACGCGTGGGAGCAATAGGTAAGTATTGTTAGCTGTATGGTGTGGAAAATATTTCAAACAAATTTTGTAATTTTCTAGCCTTTGGTTTGGGTGCCATGATATATATTGGTCTTGAATTTGGTTCATTCTTTGAAATACCTTTCGATTCGCCCTGTCATCATATATTGATTGGTGTCAATCCATTGCTGCAAATGATATTTACTTTCATGCAAATGTACTTTATCTTTATGAATGCCAGAGTAAGTGCTTACATTTTTTTTAAATTTTTTTAATAATGAAAACAAAAATGTTTTTAATTTAATTTAAATTTTAATTTGATTTTCTATAATTTTAAGTTTAGATTTAAGTTAATTTTTTAAGACCAAAACCACCAGTATTATAATTATTTAAAGCCATTTGGGTGTAGATTAATATTTATAAAAACATAAAACACAAAATGAAAGAATGCATTCATTTAAGTAGCTGCAGCTATGAAGGAAAGATAACCGAAAAACAGTTGAAGTTTAATTTTTTAAAGGAACTTTGTATTGTAATAAAAGGAGTATGAGGTGGATTGGTAATAAGGCGGTAAAAATTCTGGGATATAAAGACAACCATTTGGCGGCTTCAATTCTCTTTTAAGTAATCCCCCCGCCCCCACCGTTACCCCTTTAATATTTAAGAACCTTTTTTAGCTTCAGTAAGAGCATCTTGATATGAAAATACTTTAAAAGTTTTATAATTTCTCATACAATTTGTTCCACTGCCTCTATTTCATACCTTTAAATGAATGCATTCTTTTTAAATGGAATACATAATGTTAAGAAATAAAATCAATTGGTTTAATATGATTTCACAATGCTTAGCAATTCATTATCATCATAAGTTTAACACTTTTTAGTTTTTCATCTAAATTACACTCTAATTGGCAAAGTAAAACACCAACTTATCACTCATATGCCATTTTCGTACTTATTTTTTTGTTTTGTTCCATTAAAATAAAAAAAAAACAAACAAACAAACAGAAAAATCAAATTATTTTAATGCAATTAACTCATGTATATAAACCCTTTTCCCTCCTATTTGTCATTAAAAAAAAAAAAATAAAAAAAAAATCTCATCATAAATCAAATCAAATCAAATCAAATGCAGACTAGGCCACCATTCCAGGTATGATTTTAAGATCATCTTCTTAATTTTTCTGTTTCATATGTTCTTCTCTTCTTTTTTTTCCCTGCTTTTCTTAAAAAAAACGAGCTTTTTTGTATCATGGCATTTATAATGTTTTTTTTTTTCGTTTCTCTAGCATTTAAGCAAATTTTTTAGTTTATAAGTCCTTAAAGTCGTAATTAATTATACAATCAAACTATTGTTGGGATTTGATACTCCCAATCATCTGAATGGCTTTTTAAAAAAAACAAAAAAAAAGATATTTCCTCCCTAAGTTACTATTAAGTACCGTTAAATTTTCATAACGGTATCACATGTTGATACCAATTTTGTATAATTTCAGTTGAATATTCATCGCTTTAAGGTTATAGCCCGGTTTGGTTTGATGCATGTGGTGGCAACAAATATTTGCGTTTGGATACGTACTTTGGTCAAGGAATCGTTATTGGAGATCACTTTGCATCATCAGAAACGTGAAAATGATCCCAATGATTCGCCCATATCACAGTCAATACGTCAACATGCTTTGAGACATGCTGGCACTGTGTTGCGTACTCACCACGGTCCCAATGAAGAGTTCGAAGTATTAGATGGTGAAGATCTTTTGCCGGTTAATGCTTATAAAACCGATAATGTTCTATCCAAGTTGGTACGCAAGACTGTGGATGGCATATCGAAAACGTTTGGGTATGGCTCCAACGAAGTGGCCAATTTGGCAGCCACTACATTAAATAGCCTCAGTGATGGCACTACAACTACAACTAGCACCACAACAAGAGCACCACCATTCACAACGCCTGGCTATCAATGGCAAAGTACTACTATGGCACGCAAGTTGAAGAAGTTTATCACGAGTACCACAGCTGCTACATTGGGTACATCACCCACAACCTCTTCATCGACAACTACCAGTACTACAGCGGCTTCAACCACAACCTCAACAAGCACGGCTATACCCACAACCAGTGCATTGCATACGACAACAACGACCACTGAATTACCTTTTAATAGTTACCAAAATTTGTACTCTACTGCTGCTAATGCCGCTACTGCCGCCGCCGCCGGAGGAGCCGAAAGTCTATTGAGCTCCTCTCCGACTGCTGCCGATTTAACATCATCTTCGTCCCTTGATAGCTCTAGTTTAGCCTCTAGCGTTGCCACATTTTTCAATAATCTCATTTCAAGCACCTCATCATCATCATCATCACCCAGCACCATTAGCACCACTGACGCGTCTACCACCACCACCACCACAACCACAACCACAGAAAATTCATTGACTCTCATTAATAATCTCATGGAAAATAGTTTCCAAACCTATTCTGGCATCTCCCATCCCGAATCATCCAGCATCATATCATTTGAAAATTATGAAAACTTAGATAACATTTATCCTGCCGCCTTGTCCTCCAATGTTGGCACTCTTAACTCCACCGCATGTGGACGAATCGATATTATGGGTACCATTGTTTATGACTCGGCTCCTTTCTTGTATCCCTTTATCATTGAATATTCCCTTATTGGCGCTGTTGTCCTTTATGTCATGTGGAAACATATCGGCCGTTATCCAGGTCGTCTGAGCGATGACGATTTGGAACATCGTTTGGAGGTTATGCTATCGCGCAGAGCTGTGGCTATGGCCCAGCAGGCTCGCTCGGGACGTGTGGATTGTGTTGGCTCATCGAAGGGTTTGTTCTTTGGTCTATTGTTGTTGGTGGGTGCTATGATATCTTTGATACTCTTCTTCGTCTTGGTGCGTCATCAGCAGTTCTCGTTGTTGGCCATTTATTTGGCCGATGCCAGCCATTGTATACTTATGGTGTTTGCCATACTGGCCATTATAATTGGTTTTATCAGGTAAACATGATATACAGTGTTAAAAGGCAGTTAATTGTTGTAATTTTTGTTTGTTTTTTGTTTACATTTTAGGGTTAAAAATCTAAAATTCCGCTGTGAGGAACAATCGAATCTAAATGACATACTCTTACGCATATCTGCCTTTGGCCTATTCACCTATTCCGTATTCAGTGTCATTTCCGGCAGCCTTAAGGTTTTGGAAAGCGAACCCAGTCTTTTGGTTACCACAACCAGTGGCGTTGCCGTATTACAGGTCATATTACAACTACTCTTCATAGCCGATGTATCGCGTCGTCGTGTCCATTTACCCGAACACGATCGCAGCAAGCCTGGTCGTCAGATCGTTACGTTCTTGTTGATTTGTAATGTGGCCATGTTTGCCATCTACACATTTGAAGCTCAAAAAGTATTCGCCAATCCCGTAAGTAGATATGTACGTCAGCAATAATGATGAAGATATGATTTTAATTTTTAAAATGCGTATGTATGTATGTGTGTGTATTTATATATGTATATTACTGTATTGTACTTGTTATGCCTTCCTTTATTTTCAGTTAAACTTTTTAGAATTCAAATAAAAATTTTATTTATTCGTACTTGTCATACATACATTAGACACATACCATGCCATGACATTGTCATTGGATACACAGATCAGTTTTATGTGTCTCAGGTGACTCAGTAAGAATGCACGTCTCGTTTTTGTTTGAGAAGAAAAATACGTACTTTTTGCGTTAATTGTGATTGTGGATTGTAAGGAAAGCATGCGCCGATAAAAAATCAAATAAAAAATTCGTCAAATGTCCGCCAAGGCACTGATGACAGGCCAATACTCTTTTTTTGTGAATTAATTTTCCGCCGATAACTCGCTGAATCTCGTATTTGAGTTCAGAATTTGTAATTGATTTCCTCACATAAGTCTGAGATTTTCTTGTTGAAGCCATATATCTTCCAGATTCATGCATACACACATAATTGATCCTTACAACCTTTTAGACGGGATTACGGCCTACCTTCTCACACCACTTATGTTGTGTTTGTTAATTTTATACATGAGTGGCGGGACCTACAGTTTAAAGTCGACACGGAGAAACAGATTTTTGAGAAACTCTTCATGGCGATTTTATTTCACTCTCAGAGTTTTTGCCAGAAATCTGCTGAGAGGAAGTCGCCGAAGAAATATTTTTTTCATATTTCGTTTTTTGATGTCTGACCGAGGATTTGAACTGTGGCCTTTCGTCTAATAAGCCAATGCACTACCTACTAGACTACGACGACTTCTTCCGGATTCATGCCGTTCAATTAATGACACAAGAAATCGCCGTAGTCTAGTAAGTAATGTGTTGGTTGACTTATTAGACGTGAGGCTGCGGTTCGAAGCCAAGGTGAGACAGACATCTCCAAAAATTTGAAAAAATATTTCATCGGCGACTTCTTCTCAGCTGTCTTCTGGCAAATATACAATAAAATTACCGCTAAAATTTTCGAAAAAATCTTTTGTTTTGCGTGAACTTTAGACCATACAACATAAGCGGTATGTGAAGTCAGATCGTAATCCCGACAAAAGGGTCGTAATAGCCAATTATGCATGTGTCTACATAAAACTTCGTTATCATATTTCTATAAATTTCGACATCATCTTCATGCTGCTTGACCAAAATCCATATCAGATAATATCTTTTTGTGGTTGCATTTGTTTCTATGTATTGGATGAGGATTTTCGAAATTACGGAGTCGAAAATGTTATCTAGTCACAAATAAATTCAGTTGGCGATGCGCTTTATCACAGAAAAAGACTTTTTTTTTTAAAAAAATTTCACTTTGCTTCATTTCCCATTCAGCGTAAGGTGAATTTTGTACGTGTGAAGGCAAAGATCTTTTGTGTAAACTCCCTATGTAGTGCTTTGTGAAGATGAAAACGATGCCAAATTGATGTTTTCGAGTTTTCGTAATGTTTTCTTGAAACCATCCGATACGTTGACCCACAAAAGTCTTAAGATCGGGTTACATAGAATACGTCGTAGTAAAACTTTGACGTCAATAATTTGACTCTGACAGCAGAGTTGAAATTCTTGTTTTCTTATATGTTTTGTTGCTGTTATTACTTCTCCGTTAACGCAGAAAGTGTACCAACTTACGTGCGTTGAGTATTCTGATATCAATCAGCTTGTTTTTCTATTTTTTTTTTGTGGATTTTTTATGTTGTATGTGGCAAATTCAATCTATGTACGTCAAAGTACTGATTGTGTCAACCTAATACGCCGTCATTTTGTTTTCAGTTGATGTCACAGTATAATGTAAGACGTATTCTATGTGAATCGCCATTTGCTGTTGATAACCGCTTCAGTTCCTTTAAATTTTTGAGCATTCTTCGAATGGTTGACAAAATATATGGACTTTCGCGAATAAAATTTCTTCAAAGTTTGCAGAAATTTTCAAATTTTTGTAATAATTGTTCCTAATTATAATCATAATCATAATCGGAATAAACTTATGTGACAGTTGTCAAATTCTAAGGTAACCACTTAAACAAAAATATGAGACTAAATTCACCGAGACACTTTATAAAATCATGATTACACATTTGAATTTATTTTCAATTTTTTTTTTTTATTTTCTATCATATCTTCATTGTATATACTTATTGCTTGCAACACATAACATGAACTATTACTTTTTTTTATTGTTCAATCCATTCTCATTAACTTTTATTTAAAGATTGTGAAGTAAAATTAAAAAAAATCTTTCTCTTTGAACAGGTTCAATTGGATTTCTATGGTTTTGTGCCATGGGCCATTATACAACGTGTTACACTGCCACTTTGCATTTTCCATCGTTTCCATAGTGCTGTAACACTAGCCGAAATCTGGAAGACCACCTATAAAGCACGTTTGGAGTAAATTTTCTATTCTAAACTAGAATTTTTTCCAAGAAAATTTAAAAGGGAAGAATTTATTAAAAAAGAAATATAAATCGACAAAGAAAAGAATATCTTGAATAAATACGGAAGAAAAATAATTTTTTTTTGAAAGGAAAAATATTAAAAAATTAATTGAAAAAAAAAAAACAAACAAAAAAATGTTAGTGAATCATAAGAAAAGTAAAATAAAAAATAAAACTCAACATTAATATAAAAAAAAAACAAAAACAAAATATATATTAAAAAAAAAGAAAAAACAAAAAATTGCTAATAATTTAGTTTAAACATACAAAAAAGAAGAAAAAAAAACAAAAACAAAAACAAAAACAAAAAAATAGTAATTTATTAATGCCATATAATGCACCAAAATAGTAGACAGTACATTTTTAAGTATAAAACAAAAAAGCGATAAGAAGAAAAAAATTAAAAAAAAGGAATCTCAAAAACAGAATTAGAAAAACAAGAGCAAAGTAAAAGAAAAAAAAACAAAAACAAAAACAAAAAAGAATCATCCTTAAGGACCATTTTATGGGTTTAAAATACCAAAAACAAATTAAACCAATACAGATTAAAACTTAAAAATTCATAAGAATTCCGTAAATATTTAAATAAATAATAAATAAAAACAAAAACAAAAACAGAAACAAAAACAAAAACATCAAATCAAATTAAAAAAACAAAACAAAACAAAAAACATTGTGTATTTATTAAAAATAATATTTTTTAAATATTAAGTTTATAATTAATTAAAACAAACAAAATAAATTAAAATAAAAGAAGAAAAAAAAAAGAAACCTAAAAATAAAATTTATATTTAAAGAAAAACCATCAAATAAACATTTTGTAGTGTTTAAAATTAAACAAAATAAAATTTAAAAAATTAATTCTTATATTTCTTTAAAAAAAATTTTAATTTCAATTGTTTAATTTTTATTTATTTATTTTAATTTTGTTTTATATTTTTATTTTCTTTTTCTTTGTATATTTTATATATTTATTGTAATATGAGTATTTATCAAATTGTGTTATCAAATATTTAAATAAAATGAAAATTAAATTTAAAAAAAAAAAATACACTAAAAAAAACAAAATTTTTATGTAAATTTTGTTTTTAGTTTTTCTTAACCTGTGTGTAATATTAAATTTAATAAAAGAAAAAAAAAAACAAAACAAAAAAATAAAAAAATAAATTTAAAAAAAATTAAATTTGTTAAGCTAAGATCATTATTTGTAGTTTATAAATTAAAAAAAAATCATTTTATCCATAAACGAAAAAGAAAAGAGAAACAAAATAAAAATACAAAAAATACAAAAAAAACGTACTTAAAAAAACATTCATTGAAATACTTTTTTATTCCTCATTTATGCTCATGTCATCACTTTAAGTTTGCCCACGGACCCATTAAGATTAGGTAAATAAGCAAAAGGTTTTGAAAAATTTCTTTAAAAAAAAAATAAAATTCAGCAAATGTGTACAGAATAGATATTCAAACTCTGAACACTCTACATCTGCAACTGCATTCATAAAAACAAAGTTTTCAAACATTTTTTAATCCACAAGGTCTGTGGAATATGGTTTGTTATATTACATACCCGATACGGTCGTAGGCATTTGTCCCATAAAAACAAAATAAATTTTTTTCATTAAAAGCGGTAATTTCCTTAAGCAGCAAAACGCTATGCCACATAAAGCTCAATGACAAAAATATTTAACATTGTAGAATGCCCAATAAGAGCTGCACATGGATGGGCATGTCAGTAGAGATGAAATTTTCTCGAATATTCACTTAAAAATTTGAAGATTTAGAAATAAAACATGATTATTTTCGAAATTCTAACAACAGAATCTCTTTTGCAATCATAAAATATGCACTTGAATTCCATAGAATTTCAAGGAACATCATTCAACAATGGTCGTATACAATGCTATCTAGACTTCATTTATATAAT
This sequence comes from Sarcophaga bullata, assembly GCA_005959815.1. Classification (NCBI taxonomy): domain Eukaryota; kingdom Metazoa; phylum Arthropoda; class Insecta; order Diptera; family Sarcophagidae; genus Sarcophaga; species Sarcophaga bullata. Next base: position 64,439 of record QOCX01000828.1, read on the forward strand.
CGACTTAAAACTGTCTTTATCTGTACTATTTGACATTTGATCAAACTTTCAATTAAAATAAGGTTTAAAAACGGGACATAAATAAAACTAAAGCTAGATTTGAAAGACAACAAAATTTTGTTTGAAACAATCTCGATTTAATACCAAAATAGATCTTTTATTGGATCAATCTTTTGAAAGTCTTTGGGCCTAATCAGTCAATGTGTTTGATGTGAAATCTGCTCTCTGACTTATAATTGGAGAGTTTTAAGGCGTAACTCAATTCATTAATACACTAATCGCAGAGTTTTATCGATTTAAGCTACATAGTGGTTCAGATCTAACTTAAAAGCTATGACCGTATGGTCATGGATAACCAGTTCTTGTTGAACTAGATATCTAGCTGATGGTGTGAGTTGACTAATATTATCTCATGATTTTGTAAGACAAGTGATTACGGACAATCAATCTGCGTAATTGATTTTCTGTATAAACTCTCGATCATCTGCAATAGCTTGTCTTACAGATACAGGGGATTGGTAAACATTTTAAAAGGGTTTTTGAAATAGACAATGAAACACGTTTAAGCTTTACAGCGTTAAAGACATTAACCATTAAAACTTTTTCACTGAATCACTTAAGTGCTGCATTATTAAGTGAAGTGAATCATTTTTTGTTTTATTAAGCATTTTCAATAATTTTATCATTCCATTTCCAAAGTGTTCAAATAGTTTTTGGACATCGTTTGAAATATTATACGTCCCCAGAGATTTGCGCATGCGTACTGTGCTCTGCTTAGACTTTGATTTTGTTTCGCATGTGCTATGCTATCAATTTCTCAATTCTTTTTTCACATAATATGAGTTAAGGCTTTGGGAATATATTTCACAGCTTAACTCCAATTGTTGAAATAATTTTACCATTTCAGACCAGGCAGAGTTCTATTATGTAATCATTTTGATTGGTCATTGATAGCAATTTTTTTTTATTAGGTTTTCCTGCAAATGCTGAACTTAAACTCAATGTGAAAGTCCATTTTCATTGGAAAACTTTGAACAGGTCTGGTGAGTCGTCAGAAACAACACTATGTTGGTGACTTTCCCAGATGTCAGATATTGGCTGCTGCTGTAATTTATCCATCGATATATATTTTTAGCTTTATAGTTCAATTAGAATCAATAACAGCATTATTTCGGATTTCCAATATAACTCTCTTATCAAATGTGTTAAATAGTTGACCTTAGGACGTTCGGGTTTATTTCTACTGCATGTTGAAGGTCTGATAGCTTATGTAGTGTTGCAACCATAGTAATAACTCGTGATACGGCATTAGTTTTCTCCTAATGTTTGTTGCGATGTTCTTATGACGTAATGAAAACAATTTCATTCTGAAATGTATTTTTGGAAGGGAGAATTACCATAAATTAATTTTAGTGACAAATAGAAATACACTAGTTTAGATAACATTCACCAATTTGAGGTAAAGAGCTTCGACATTATGCCAGCCTGCTTTTGTATACCAAATATTTAGTTTCCCTATAAGCGTATATATTTTATAATTCCAATCTCATCTCCATTAACTATAATTAACGTATTATTAATTTCTTTCTTTTTTCTTAATTTATTTTATGTAAATTTTTCAAATTAAAGAAACTAATAAAAGTAATTAAAAAAAAAGTTTTAAAAAAATTATAAAAAAAGGCAAGTAATTAGAATGGAAAACTCTTTAAAGAACTCGTTGTTTATTTTAAGAGGGGCTTTTTGTGTAAATGTTTTCTACTACCATATACATACTTACATACTATTGCAAACAAAAGAAAGTAAAAAAACAGAAATGCTCTACTTAAATGTTGGTTATGAATTCTAAGAAACTCAACAAATTCTTATTAATTATTATTAGAAATTAAAAGAAATAAAATTATTCATAAACTTTTGTTTTTAGAAAACAATAAAATAATTGCAACACATTAAAAGGTTAAAAGGTTAAAATTTATAATAAAGCGACAAGAAAAACAAACAAAAATGAAATAATAATTGTTTCTCTTTTTTTTTATACAAAAGAAAATTTATAAATTATTTTGAAATTAATTAATTAATATAAAAATAATATTATAATCTCATAGAAACATAAGAAATCAAAACATTAAACGAATGCTTCAAACACATGACATGTTCCGCAAATAACTGTGAAACAATCTTAACTCTACAGCAAGTTGCACATCAAGAGTCATATACAGAAACAGAGTTGTAATCTTGAATCAGGGTAATAATTTAGAAATAGTAGCAGAAAAGTTTAATAATTTTAGTTGAAAGCTAAAACCAGCAACTCTTTGTGGATCTATTTTGGACAAAATAGTTATCGACCTCTACATTCCATTTAGATTGTGGCCACTAAATAATTCTGTCAAGCAAGATCTTAAAATCTTGTTTCCTCATTAATGTTAGGGGGTATTATTTTTACATTTTTACAATATTTTTGTTTGTTGCTGGGTGATTATCAATGCCTCGCGGTACTACTAAACATAGCCTGCGTGACATGAAAAAATTGTAAATAAAATTACAATTTCTGTCCGATTGTAATCTAATATCAGCGTTAACGCTTTTGCAAAGCAACAATCAAAGCTCATCACCTATAAAATTGAAGTCGCGGTAACCTAGTAGGTAGTGTATTGGCTTATTAGACGAAAGGCCATGGCTCGACAAAACGATCATGATTTTTATGATTTTATGATTTTTGGCAAAAACTCTGAAAGTAAATAAAATTGCCATGAAAAGTTTCTCTCAAAAATCTGTCGTTCGAAGTCGACTTTAAACTGTAGGTCCCGCTAGTCATGTACAAAATTAACACACACAACATAAGTGTTGTAAGAAGCTAGGCCGTAATCTTGACTGAAGGCTTGTAATGGCCAATTATGTATGTAAACATATTCATAGAGATGTTTCGTTTTTGTTTAAGGATGGCAAACCTATAATTCTAGAACTTACCACATAGTAAACAAATTGCTTATTTGGAAAACTTAGTAAAGGAACTTGCAACGAGATAAAGAAAAGATAACATATGAAAATAGAGAAGTTGCTTTAGGAAATTCTTCGTAAAATGAAAGAAAAAAATTTAAGAAACTATCACAACTCATTAAAAGAGACATGCTTTCATTTTACTTTATTTTGATATTTTACTAATCATGTGACCGCTTTACTTAATTGGCCATTAACAACCGCTTTCGATTGGATTTCGACTTCGACCAATTGGTCACACCAATCGGTAATAGGGCTTCTTCGATTTGGATCTTTCAATGCAAAGAAGTTTGTCCTCTTCACTGACTTCCGCAAATACCCGTATCAAACACCCATATCACCGGAACGATATTGCTGAGCAATTGCAGACGCTAAATGTTACTAAGCAGTACAAAGTCCACATTGTTGAGGACCTCATTGTTGGATCGAATGCGGAAATCATCATCAACTCGCACTGGACTGAAGATCTCGCGTAGAACTTTTCTTTCGAATATTCTCAAAGAACCGATAGGATGAGCGTTTTGTAGAATATTAGTTTTGTGAAACGAGCCAGATCTCTGCTACTCAATTGTCTATTGAGACCATAGTAGCAACTGTTGACAAAAGTGATCCCACGCTTTATCTTCTGATTGTCATAATTTTTGGTGGTAACGGCGGAGCCAAGATAAACAAATTCAATTATCGGCCGTAATCTAGAATGATGCCAGGCCCATTTCAATAGACTCTCAAGGGGTCATAAGATTTTTATCTTCATTTTTGAAATGCGAATGGAGTCCAATAATATTTTTTTTCCGACTTACATACGTAAACCATTACAGTGTAAATATGCCTTAAATTTTCTAATTCTGTTATAAAGTTTCTTTAAACTTTTGAACTGAAAACTCTGTTTCTGTATACGTTTTATGCGTGGAAGTCTTTCTATAAATCCTTAAAGAAATTTAACAAACAAATTAACAAAAATTCTATCAAACTCAACATTTCCATTTAATAATACTTGTTATGAATAAAGCATCACATCACATTACATTATCAACATCCTTAAGAATTTAAAAATAAAAGGAAAAATTTAATAATAAAAGAAAAAAAAATTAAAATAAAAACAATAATAATAGTCATAATAATATTATTAAACAACAACCAAAAAATATAACTGTGATGATACATAGTGTTTTTTTTTTAAGAGTGTTATTTAAATTAACACACTCATTATATAAACAAAAGAAAGAAAATTATTGAAGAAAAAAACAATTTATAAACAAATCTTTGTAGAAGAATAATGAAAAAAAAAAAAATAATTAAAAAATTTTAAACGTTTTTTAAATGTCCATTTCTTAAGTAGTGCAAAAACAAAAACTGAACAATTTTTCTCTAAAACATTATGGAATAAAAATATTTAAAAATTTTTATTTAAAAAAACAAAAGCAAAGTAAACAAATAAAGAAAAAGCATTTAAATTATGATTAATAAACAAACATAGAATGTTTAAAATTACAACCCACCAAATATTAAAAAAAAAAAGAAAAACAAATTAATTATTAAATTAAAAGAGAAAAATAATTAAAGATTATACAACAACAATATTAATAAAAAAAAAATGATACGATTTTGAAATTTAAAAAATTAAACACAGTGGTTGATATAGGTTCAAAATCACCAGAGGTTTTTCTTACATTTATGCCAAAGTATATACAATTTTTTAACAATTAATTGAAATTTTAAGAATTGAGAAATAAAATGTTTTTTTTTTTACAAACAAAAAAACAAATCAATATAAAATCTATTCCGTAAAAAATATTCTCAAAAAATCTTGGTGCTGTTAAACATTTGTCAACCACTGTCAGTATTACAGAAATAAAAAAAATATGCCAAAAAAAAAAATTTATTAACAAAAATAAAAATCAATTTGTAAGACCAAAACCAGAAATTTAAAACAAAAATTATAAACAAAAAAAAAAAAAAGGATTTAAAACAGTCATTAAAAAAAAAAAATTAAATTAAAAAATGAAAAGAAATTTGTTTAAAATACAAACCAACAAACAACAAAATATTTAAAACTTTTATACACTGCCGTTTACATGAGACATACAACAAACAACATAAAATTAAATTTAAAAAAAAGAAAAAAAAAAATAACAAAAATAATGACAAAAACAAAAAAAAAAAAACATATACAAAGGATTTTATTCAAATAAGACCATGATTTTATTTTTTCCTTCACCAACACCTTTTCAATTTTATACAAAAAAAGGAACAACAAAAAAAAAATTTTGTAAAACATTTATCAGCAGTATTGATTGAAATCATTAGGGTGGTTCATGAAAATATTGAAAAAACAAACTTTCAAAGTTCAACTTGTCTTTACAACTATAAAAGTAAACAATATTCCAACTAGAGGTGGCACCTGTCCATTTGAAAATTTATCTGCTAACCAAACCAAAGCATTCTATTTACTATATTGAGATAGAAGTTTAAAAACTCAAGGAAATTATTTAAGGATTGTGTACATGAATAAGACAAATTTTTTTATAGAACAATAATTCTTAAGATACAGAATAGCTGCTTAGAATTTTCCATCCTGGAATGGAAATTCAAATTTTCAAATATTTTAAATTTTTTTTTATAAATTATTATATTACAGATGGAAAAATGAAGTGGCCAATTCTGTCCTTTAATTACCAGCATTGATGTAAAGTTTTCGCAAACAATTAAAATTGAATTTCGTTTAAAAGGAACTCTTGTTCAAGAGAACACTATCATTCTACTGAACACAATATTGACTTTTATTGAAAAGAGGGCTTAAGAAAAAATGAAACTTTGATCAGATGATATAGCCACTTGTAAAATATTCATGTTGCTCTTACTATAGTATGATCTTACTATGGTAAGAAATAAAATCGGAACTTTCTTACTCTTTTTATGTTTCTATATGGCTACACGATGTTAAATCTTTTTCTACGCTTATGGAACTGCAGATTATGTTTATTGTATGAAAGGTTTAGATAAGAAATAATAACATTCGATATTTTATAAGATATGTGCTGCCATCGAATTATGACACTTTTGAACTTAAATTGACTTTCCAGAAGCGCTAGTTGGTTCTATAGGCGATCAAATAGAATATATTTGAGCCTGGATTAAACAGTCAAAAAATTTTAATGCATTACAATGGGCATAAAACTGTTAAATTTTGAAATTTGTTGAAGTGGCCGTAGTCTAGTATTACAGTATCTACCTACACTACCTTCGCTTATTAGATTTGAGGCATCGTGCAAATCCCCAGATCACCACATCTTCAAACCCCAAAACATATTTTCGGCACTTTGTCTGAGCAGAAAACCTCTTAGAGTAAATAAGATTGCCATCAAAAATATCTCTTTCTTGACTTTAAACTGCAGGCCTCATCACTCATGCGTAGTATTAACACACACAACATAAATGGTGTGAGAAGCTAGGTGGACTGAAGTGTTGTAATGACCAATTACGTGTGTAGTTTGTAAATTTATAACCCGCACAAGCGAGGTTATTAGGAATCCTATTATAGTCACTGAAAATATTGAAATCCTATTATTATTATTCGTAGTGAAGAGGTGCCTTAGTACAGCAACCACACGATCTACTATGCTAGCCTCAAAATTTATAATGCCTCCTTTAAACCGCTTGCCCTAATAAATATCAAGATTCTGCTCGGTGTTAACAATGCCTTAAACGTGCATGGTATAAACGAACTTAGCTGATTCAGCTTATTCAAACAGTTTTAAATTTTTTTAATTTAATTGACTATTTTAAAATATCATGAAACAAAAATTACAAGCAAGTGACTGTCATTAATTGTTGAATAATAAACAACGTTTTCATGAAAACCCTAAAATAAATTACAAAATTTTTTTAACCATCATATAACCATCAATCATTAATTTAATTGGAACTTGTATGCCCTAAAACGAACTACATTTGCCACCAGGACCATCTAACATACACACACAGAAAAGAACCCGACTATGCCATTTAACAACCTAAAAAAAAATGCAAATTTAAATAAAAAAAAAAAAATATTGCGAGTATAAATAAAAATAAAAGCATTCCATAAAAAAATTTAAAATAAAATTACAATTTTGTGAGTCAAAATTTAATTAATATTATTAAATTAAATACAAAAAAAAATATTAAAAACAATGCAATGTTAATTTTACATTGTTTGTTATGTTTGCATTAAAATAAAATACAAATTAAAAATAAAAATAAAAAAATAAAAAAAAAATAAAAAATTAATTATTATTAGATGGTATGTACGTATATTATATACATATATAAATATAAATATAAATATAAATATAAATAAATAAAATAATATTTAATAAATAAATTATGAAAACAAATAAACATCTCAACATATTGTATAAATAATTCAAATTTTTTGAATTAAAACTCTCTCTCTTCAGAAAACATATTAAAAAGCGCAAAACATATTAATTGCTCTCTCTCTCTCTCTCTATTATACAAAACTAAAATAGTCAGTCAGATTAAATGAATGAAAGGATAATGCCGACAACAACAACAACAAAAAGAATAAGACAAAAAAAATTGTAATAAAGTTGGAAACATAATTTTAATTCAAAATAAAAATAAAACAACAAATAAAAATAAATAAAATCAACTAAAATGAATAATAATCCACACGTAATTGTTTTATTTTCAAAATTTGTCAGCAAAAGTTAGAAGAGTTTGTAGTGAGTTTCTCATTGTAGTGAATTACTGAAGAAGTGACGTACGTATGTGGGCTGGTAGGCGATTTCCTCTTAGCAGATTTCTAGCAAAAACACTGAGAGTAATTGAAAATGCCGTAAAAAGTTTCTCCAAAGGAAAATCTGTCGTTTGTAGGTGACGCCACACATATATAATAATAACACACACAACCTAATTGTTGTAAGAAGCTAGGACGTAATTCTGGCTTAACTGTTGTAGTGACAGCTTTACGTAAAACAAAACAATTATTTGATAAAGTTTTATAAACTGCTTTAGTTGTACTCCATTAAAGTTATGCTATTAAATCCATGCACACCCGGTGGGTTTTAAGCCGTACTAGAAATAAAAAATACAAAATTATTGTAGCAGAGACAGTAACCCCTAAAGGTGACCATATAATATTAAATTTATTATTGATTTTTCAATCAATACATACAAACATACATAATTGGTCATTACAACCTTTCAGCCAGGATTACGACCTAGTTTCTCACATCACTTATATTGTGTGTGTTAATTTGTCTACATGAGTACGTCGTCTGTTGACTTATTAGACGTAAGGCCACGTATCAAACTACAGGTCAAACATCGCGTACAAAACGAAATAGGAAAAAAATGTTTCTTCGGATTTCTAAAAAAAATTTGCCATTCGAAGTCCACTTTAAATTGTAGATGCCGCCATTCATGTATAAAATTAACACACATAACATTAGTGATGTGAGTAGCTTGGTTGTAATCCTGACTAAACGATTGTTATGGACCAACTATGTGTACATGTGAGCCTAATACATAGACTCTACGATAAGGGGGAATAAATGCAGTTCAGAAGCAAACGCTTGTGGATTTATTAAAGACCAAACGAAGTCTTGTCTGAGGAATTGGTTTGAGAAAGACATTAAGAGAAACTGTAGTAGAAAGTATATTAGATAGTTAAGCTGCAATATTTTAAGACCTCTACATAAAGCTGCAATACAACAATTGAGTCCAACGGAATATCACAATTTTTTCACAGTTCAGTGATAATGACATTAGAACAGGACAGATTTTCAGCTCTTTGTTCGTTCGTTGTAGTCGCTGTAGTCTAGTAGGTAGTGTGTTGGCTTGTTAGACGAAAGACCAAGGTTCGTATCCCCGGTCAGACGTCAGACACCAAAAACGAAATATAAAAAAAATTTCTGGCAAAAACTCTGAGAGTATATTAAATTGCCATGAAAAGTTTCTCAAAAAAATCTGTCGTTCGGAGTCGACTTTAAACTGTAAGTCCCGCCACTCATGTATAAAAATTAACACACTCAGTATAGGTGGTGTGAGAAGCTAGGCTGTAATTCTGACTGAAGGGTTATAATGGTCAATTATTTATGTATGTATTCGTTCAGGATTAAAGTCATACTGCTAATAAAACTGTCTGTTTAAGCGGTAAGAATACCTCTGGTTTCGGATAGTTTCCGATAGTAGTGTTTCTGAAATTTAACACAGGTGGTCGACGTTGGCGCAAATGCATAACAAACTGCCTGTGGAAGCAGGAAGATGAACCCATATGTGTGATATAATGCACCTTCTACGATCGTAAAATAGCCAGGATGCGATAAAGTCTCTGGCAAACATCATTATGACATCCATTCATACAATACAGTATGAAAAATCCAAGACGATGTTATTCATTGTATATGGGGTCATTGCAGTGAGCCAGTGGTATGTAAATTCAATCTCTTAATCTCGTGTATTCTTAAAGGATATAAGTATTTATCAACCTTCCTTTGACTAGACATGTTCAGCAGCAGTCTCATTATTAAAATAATGCTCTCTGAGCACAATTTGATGGGATGCTGTTATAATCCTTGTGGCTAGGGTCCTGCTTCATAAAATTAATTCAAAAAACAATATGAAATGTTTTTAAATATGTATTTATTTAAAATATTAATTTTTATTTCACTACGTATTTATATAAAAAAAA
>QOCX01000829.1:2904-14089 GCA_005959815.1 Sarcophaga bullata
AAGCGGTTAACATTATATATGCATAATAAATTGCATTCGCCTATAATTTTCTTTCGTCACAACAGCCAACCATACCAGTACGAGGGTACGTACCATTATATTGTATTTTAATTAATGCTAAATTAATTGCTTTGAATTAAAATGTGACATTATTATTGTAAGACAATTTGTTAAGATGGAGAAGAAAACAAAAACAAAAACAGAAAACAGAAAAAGACGAATAATTTCTCCATAATAAGAAAAGAAGAAAAATAACAATTGAGAGAGAAAGAAATAAAAAAGAAATGCAATAAATTAATATGCATTTATTTAACACAAATAACTTTAGTTGGTTATTTATTTCCTCTTAATAAAGTTGTATTGATGACCAGAGGCTGTAATAAATTATTTTTAAATTAAAAGAAAAGCAAAACATTTCAATACTTTGATTATGATGAAGTTATAAAAGAATTGGAGTCGTAAAAAAATTATATTTTTCGACAAGAATTCAATAAAAAAAAAATAAAATAAATTAAAAGAAAAAAACTTCCAAAAAAAAAGGTACCTAACGGGCTATACAACAAAAAAAAAAATTTTTTTTTAATTTTTTTTTTTTTTCTTAAAAATAATTACTAATTTGGGTTTTTCATTTTTGACAGGAGATTTTTCACGCAATTTTTATTGTTACACTTTGCCCGTCAGCGGTCAATCAATCGTTTACCATACCATTACTTAGTGTTCTGGTTGTTGTTTAGAACATTTTGTTAAAGCGTTTTAGCTATTAATTTAATGCTAGATTTTTATGACCCAGAAAATCTATTAAAAAAACTAAACGAACTCAAAATTTTCTTGTTTTATTTTAATTTAAATTTCAAATAAAAATCAGAAAAATAAGAAAAATTTGCATTTTAACAAGTCAATTTTAACTGTCTGCAGAACAGTAATCTTTTTGTGGGTATTGAGGCTATTTTAAATTCGGCCATTATTGCAAAACAGTAGCTCACGATTAATTCTTGTGTTAAATGCTTTGTTTAACATTATTTTTGTTTTGGTTTTTATGTATAAAGTTATAAAAAAAAACACTCGAAATGTTGATAACGATCAGACTAATCACATTAATATAGCCTTGGTGTGATATTTAGCTTCCTAGGCCAGTTTTATGTAAAACTAATAATAAAAAAATCTAATGAACCATTACATAATACTCTATAACATGTAGCCTTGGCTACGTAATTCGTATAGTGTTTAATGGTTTCCCACAATGGAAAAGCAAAAGAATTTAGCAAAGCAAAGAAATTTAAATCTTCAAGAAATAATTCAGCGCCAAGAGAATATAACATCAAGAACTTCTTTCATTTATCACTATACCTAATATATTGTTACGAAAATGGAAATGGTGTAACATTCTTTAACGTTAAAATGTTAAATACAAGCTACAAAAACAAAACAACGGACTTGTTTCCTTGATTAACACATAAACAAAGAATATAGCAACAATATCACTATTTACGGAAGAGGGATAAACAAGTAAACAACAAACAACAACAAGACTGCAATGACAAACGTAAACAAGATATACTAACAACAAACAAGCAAGCATAAATAAATGTAAACAACGATGTTTACATTCATAGGCGAAGACCAGAACCTTCGCCTACGAGAATATTCATCAGAATATTTACGTCGCTATATAAAAGGCAAGGTAAAGCATGCAAAGTAGGAGTAGAAGTTCAGTCAGACTTGTGTGAAGACGCTTTGGGTGTGAAGTAAGCAATCGTGCTTTGACGATCTCCGTTACAAAGATCTACCGAACAATTGTGTAGTAATTGTTATTGTTTATCGCAAAGGGCCAATAAAGACATTGTTGTTGTTTGAATTAGTTGTGAACAGTGGCACACAAAATTGTGCAAATAATAAAGAATTTATTTAAAACTGAAACACAAATTTATTTTCATTTTTATTTGCAATCTACGCATTCATATTTCAAACGTTTTTAAAAGGTAAAAACGTAACAATATCTTCAGGAGCTTGTTGCTTCTAAGCAACGAGAGATGAGCTTGATATTATGCTACATCCCATGGCATAAAACCAGTAATAACATCGAAAAACATTGTTATTCTACCTCAAAGAATATGAAAGGCTGACTTTGTTCCCAATTCTGTCTTTATCATATCATAAGCCAACGAATTATTTGCGATCAGTCCGTTAAATGATAATCGCCAGTGTGCATGATATTTATTGACTTCGAAAAGGTATTGGCACGCTAAGGCATAAAGCGAACGATTCTGCTACTTTTTCATTCTTTTGTACAGGCCCGCATGTAGTGTAGTAGGTTGTATATTGGCTTATTGACGTGAGGCCACGATTCACACCACAGGTCAGACATCTTAACAAAACGAAATATGAAAAATATTTCTCAGGCGACTGTCTCTCAGCAGATTTCTGGCAAAAACTTTCCAAAAATTTCCATGAAAAATTTCTCAAAAAATTTGTCGTTCATAGTCGACTTTAAACCTTGCACAAACTAACACATACAATACAGATGGTGTAAGAAGCTAGATTGTAATCATAACTGAAGGGTTGTTATGACCAATTATATTAGTTTGTATGTAAGTTTTAATGTTAATAAGTTTAAGGTAATGCTCTGTAATACCATTGACAATTGAAATTGTCAAGTGCAAACCATCGATTTAGATGTGGTCGGTGATTGCTAACAAAAAATGGCTTTAATTTCAATATTCAAACAATTTTTCAATTTCTATGGTTTGTGTAGAAGTAAATGCAACTTATTTAAGGGCTAAAATAGAATCCTCTCTTTGGCTGTAAAACTATGGCATACAATAGTACATAGAGTAAGTACTTGAATGGCAGGTCGTAGACTTTGAAAACCGAAATTCAAAATCAACGAAATCAATGGAAGTGAATTAACAAGGGAAATAGATGGTTATACTAGACTCACCCTGTTTTATTTCCTAATATGTTTTGCTATTATTGCTTAAAATGACCAGTCCTAATTGACCTTTAACCCTACAATCATAAATTTATTTGGAATTTCTTTTTCTTAACCTCTTTATAATGCTGACATAATTTTTAAGCCTCTAACGATGTATTTAATAAGATAAGAAATATGTGTGTTTGCCAATAAAGAATACCTTCCGGCAATCACGTTACAGACAATTCTGTCAAATTCAAATCTTTTTTTTTTCTTTTTCTTTTTTCGTTACTTGAAATAAATTAAACAGGCACTTTGTTAACATAACAGCAAACAAGAAACGGGCCAACACTAACCGAAATGGAAACATAATTTATATTTTCATTCATTGTGTTAATTTCATTGAAACTATTATTAGAGGAAAAGCAAAAAAAAAAAACAAAAAAAATTTGAAAAGAAAAATCATGATTTTCAAAGAAGAGAAAAAAAAAAACAAGAAAAAAAATTATGAAAATATAAAGGAAAAAAAACCCCGAAAAGTCTGTTAAATAAATAATGATTTTTCTTTAAACAAACAAGGCCCTCCAAAACAGCAACAGTTTCGATCTTGTGGTAACAAACAATACTTTAAAGCCACACTAACATTAGTAGTGGGTGTACTTTTTTCGCTTTGAATACCCAAAGCAAGCTGTGTTTAAAAGCCAATACAATTGGTCTGCGTAGTTAAGGTAAACAATCTTGTACAAATTTACTGATTTACCACCCATAGTGAGTTACATTTCAGACACCATCGACAAGCAAAAAAAAAAAAAAGATGAAAAAAAATGAAAAAAATCTGCATTTAAATCTGCCAAATAAAAAAAAATTTTTTTTTCTCTTTCATTCAGTTCTGTTCAGTTTAGTGGTTTTTACAAGCGTAAAACTAGATGCCAAAATTAATGTTGCATTTGATTACCATAAATGACTTGTTGAAATTAAACATAAAAAACGAGGGTTTATAAGGCATTCATATTTTCAATGGAAACAAATTTTGATTTAATAGCGATAACAATAATTATGTTCCTATAAATATTGTTATAAAAAAAACAAACAAACAAACAAACTGTGGTAAGACATGAATATTAGATTAAACGCTGGCATTGAGAAAATATTAAAAACAACAAATTTAAATTAGTTTGTTTCTTTTGTTCTTCACAATTTATTTGTAACGTAGAAAACACAAGAAAGTTAATTTTGATGAAAACAAAAATATGTTGTCTTAGGCCTTAGGAGGGAATATTTGACGGATTTGCCTTAGTTATTCTATGGAGAATAAACACATTGAAGCTTAAAATTCCTTTCACCATTGATAAGTAAAGTTGCATTATATTAAGCTTAAATATGAGCTTATTAGGATATAAAATCCAACAAACATGTCAAGTTTGGTTCTCAAATCTTTTGATTTAAGTAACAACAAATTTAATATCAGCATATAGGTGTATGTGCTCCAATATCGTTCAATTTTATGAGGCAATTGAAGTAAGTATGTTTGTGAACCCACACGGATAGACAGGATTACTAAAGAATCCAAAGGTGGCCACAGTTCAAATGCAATTTTTCGTTAAAAATAAAAAAAAAATGCAGAGAATTGATATTTTTTCAATGCACAATTAAGTAAACAGAAGGCATTTTATGACATACATACATAATTAGTCATTACAATGCTACAGTTACGTTTACAACCTAGTTTCTTACACCACTTATGATGTGTGTATTAATTTTACCCATGAGGGTCGACTTGGAGTTTAACGAAGCATATTATATTTCAGAAACTTTCCATGCCAATTTTATTTACTCTCAGAATTTTCGCTAGAAGACTGCTGAGGGAAATCTGCCGAAGAAATTTCATGTTTCATTTTAATCGAGATGTCTGAACCAGATGTTGAAGCATAGGCTCTCGTCTAGTAAGTCAACTTAAGACTTAAATTAAATTAATTATTCAACCACCCAATAAGAATAGCATCCACTCACTCATTAGGAATATAAATAAGATTTTCGTTAGCAGTTAAGTTCAATACGGAGATATGGACTGCTCTAGGCCAATTTAGATTAAGTTGAGTTAGGTTTGAGTGAAGTCACTGTAGTAGTAGTAGATAGCGTGTTGGCATATTAGACGAACGGCCGGGGTTCGAATCCCTGGTCAGATATCAAAAACGAAATGTGAAAAAATATTTCTTAGGCGGCTTCCTCTCAGCAGATTTCTAGCAAAAACTCTGAGAGTAAATAAAACGCCATGAAAAGTTTCTCCAAAATCTGTCGTTCAACTGCAATGAACACACACAACATAAGTAGTGTGAGAAGAAGAAGAATGGCCAATTATGTATGTAAGTTAAGTTTGAGTATTGGGAAGAGGCGCATAACATTTAAATTTATTACAGTCCTCTTCGTTACTGTGGCGAAATACGTGTAGATTTCTTGAAAAACAGTTGTGCAGTCAAGATATTCATTCGATGGAACTTCCAACAATTGATCCCAAGGCTCTAGGCCTAGCCTCAGGACTGAAGTAACGCTTAAAAAAGTGATCTAAACAACAATTTTTTTACAATGATTTTTCAGACTTTTTTCTAAGCACAATGAAGTCTTTTATCTGTATTTAAGGCGTTTGATTATATGTATCATAACGAATAATTAAATAATTCTTCAAAAATATAATTGTCTTTAAAAAAAAACAAAAAAAAATGATTTATAACTCACAGACCATATGTTGACAGCATATGCAAAAAAGTACCAATAGAACTCGATTAACTAATTTGTAATGTGACGCAGTTTTGCACGATTTATTATAGAAATTTCGTTGAATTAATTAAAATTTACTGTTTAAAGATGTTTAAGATGTTTAAGTTTTTTATTCTTTGATTATAATTAAATGTGGTGTGTGTGTGTGTGTGTATTATTAATTTCACTTTTTATGCATAGACTCTTATAATTATGAGTTGGGGTTAACAAAAAAAAAAAAAAAAACTATAAAATTAATAAATTATTATTATAATTTTATACAAAAACTAACTGGATCCTCTATCTGTATTTTTATCGCTAACAAATAAACAAATTTCTTTTGAATAAGGTTCGTAGCTTAAGTCTTTTGATAACTGAATCAAAAATTAAGGTTTTTTCTCCTAATTTTTTTGTTTTTTTTTATTTTGTTTCAAATGATAAACAAAAACTATAAAGTTATTATTAAACAAAAAATGAACAGTTAGAACATTAAATTATATTGTATAACTGTAACGCAAAAAAAGAAAAAGAAAAGAAAAAGAGAAATTGTGGAATTTCTTAAAAAATTTTTGCATTGATTTTATTAAATATAAAGAAGACAAAAACGAAAAGAAAATAAAATCAAACCATATTATTTAAACATTTATATTAAATTCTATTTTTAAAGCATATTTCTAATAAATGTTTTCTACGCTGATAAAAAATTTCATATTTTTTCTTTTGGGTTATGAAGTATTTTGCTGAAATTATCTTAAATGCTATACTACTAGACAATTTTTGTTTTTATTGCCATTTATCAACAAAATTTATCTTCTTATATTGTTTATAAAAATTATATTTAATAAACATTAAAGAAATTTGTATGCCTATAAAATTTAAATAAACCACAAATTAACTTCGAACATATAATTTTATGCACCCACCATCATTATCATCCATTCCGGTATACAAGACAAAATGCCAAATAACCGCAAATGGCAAACAAATGTACAAATAAAGTTATAAAAATTCTTACAAATATATGTTAAAGTAATATGAAATATTTTCTAGCCTCTGGTTAGAAAAACAAAAAAATTCAAACAAATTTTACTAATTTGATCACGAAAAATGTATAAAAAAAATGGCCATAAACAAACTGACCAATAAGTCAAGAGAAAGAAATTTTTATGTTTATGTTAATGGCTGAAGAATGTTTGCGATTGGCTTAGACAGATCACATGTTGCCCTAGATCTATGTAATATGGTAGATTTGATAAAAAAAAAAACCTGTGATATGAAGGTATATGTTTTATATTATGGCATAGCATAGGTAGAGGAGACATTCACAGTGTTTAATCAAAATAAATCTATGAAGTACGTATGAAGTTCTCGTAGATGAAATGTTAGCTTATTTGAAGTAAGGCCACAGTTTAAGCTTCAAGTCAGATATCTCCAAGAAAACGAAATACGAACAAATAATTCTTCAGCAAATTTCTGACATAAATGTCTGTGAGTAAATAAAATTACCATGAAAAAGTTTCTCAAAAGTCGTTCTGAGTTGACTTTAATCTGTATGGCCCGACACTCATGTATAAAATTAACACACATAACATTAGTGGTGTGAGAAACTATATCATAATCCTAGCTGAAGGGTTGTATTGCCAAATAATGTATGTATCAGATATCAGCAATGAATCACTTTTTCGCTACTCATAAGTACTCATGAAATTTTGAGTATGAGTGTGTCAACAATATTGAAATTCAACTATTCTGATTCATTCATACTCACTACAACGTTGATTTATAAATACAAGTTGCAATGATTATGAGTACAACATTGACATCGAACTCATGACAATCGAAATATGTTCGATTCATACGCGTGACTCATTTAGATTCATAAATTTAGAAAAACACTTATAATACTCATAAATGATTTGAGTGATTCGAATCATTTATCAAAATTTACAGTCTTAGTTATTTTTGCATTTACAACAAAATAAAAAAGACACACAAGCAAAAAAAAAATACAGAGCAGCAAGCAGAGCAAGCACACAACCTTCTAGTGAATATTGTAGTGTTCGTACGCGATTCATACTTATTTTGTGATTCATGGAGAGTACAAATCAAAAACATCATACGTAATGCTAAGTATGAGTATGATGAGTACTTCAAACTTTGAATATGAGTAGTAGTATGAGTATGATATTAAAATAAGTATGAATGCGTATAAGTATCAGAAAGTATGAGTATGGTTCAAACCTAATCATCTTTTTGAATACTCATTGCTGATCTCTGATATGTATGTATGCATTTCTTTCATTCAGTAGTCTTCTGCCAATTAAAATCTGAGAGTGATGAAATTTTTCATAAATCTGTCGTTTGTAAACGCCAATACGTAAAAAATTAGCATCCAATGTGAGTATAATGACCAATGGAGTTTTTATTTATTGAATGGTCTCAACTGCCTCCAAATCATTACAATTTCTGTGNNAAGTCTCATGTGGTTGTACAACGAAAGATGCTAAATACAAAGGGCATCTAATTATCACAAAGGTACCACATCGGACGAGAAATATGCAGTTTTCATGGAACTTTTATGATGTTGCTGTCATTCTGTAATACTGTTTACCAAAAAGCCAATGAAGAAAGTGTGCATAATCTCGCTCTGCAATTACAAGATTGCCTACGTCCAGGGATAAGTCAATCTTATTCCGTCATTTCCTATAAATATACTTGGCATTCGTTGATCGTTGTAAATATAGTGTAGCCAACCCCTTGCGCCTGTTATAGCAGATGTAGAAATCCGTATTTTGTAGGAATCTGTATATTCGTTTCCAATACTCATAATAACTTAACCTTTGGAAGAGTCAATGTTTCCTTACAAAGAAGATCGCTTTCTCTGATGTAAAAGCAACTTTAAACTCAAACTTTCCATGTTATGTGCACCGTTCACATACTCAGACATTTCGAAAAATACGAAAAAAAAAATTTTAAATATTTCTGTCAGTCTGAATCGACGTTAAACTGTAGGTGCTTCCAATCACGAATAAAATTCACACACACAACTTGGGTGGTGTGAGAAGCTAGGTTATAATACTGTATAAGGAATTGTAATGACCAATCAAGTAAGTAAGTTGGTATCACTTTTACACATACACACTTAACTCCTGTACCTAATTAGAAGACTGTGAACATTCTGCCATACTGGGCAGATGCCTATCGAGTATGTGGTTCGTTAACTTCTGTGGCAAATCGTATGGCCATTCACAGCACATAGACTTCCAAGACTCGGCATTCCAACTATTGGAAGGTGTGGGCTTGAGGAGGAGAAAGAGATTGTCTCTCATCTGATATGTCAGTGCCCTACTCTTGTCTTGAAGAGACGGTCTAATATAAGATTGCTGAATAGCAAGCCTTATATTTGAGTCGGAATGGTTTGCTCTAGGGAATGATTGACCCCCGGGTAGAAGGGCGATATCACAATGGGACTAAATGCTGGCCTAAGTGGCCGCCATCTACTTAACCTGTGATTTCTTACAATACTCTCGATAACATATTTGATTTAATTTTTTTTTTCAACAACTGACTTTTAAACTGTTTATCAGTAGGATCTAGATACAGCGCTTAGGATTCTGCCATTAGACTTTTGTACAGGTTGCCTAATTAGTGTAGCGTGTAGAGGGCACAGTCCATGATGGTCATATTATTGATGCAATGCTTGTTGGGTAATGGAATTTTTATCTGATTTCAGATATTTTGGATCATTTAAAGGATATGAATTACAAGGCCATAGGAATAGTGGAACAAAGGTTACCTAATGGTTTAACTAACCCAGTTATGTACAGAGCTTATAAAATTACTATGGATTCAGTTGTATTACAAACTCAGTGTTCTTATAAAGAATGCATTTGCTTATCATCTTTCGTGTAAATTGGGTTTTAAATTTAAATCAATTAAATTAAAATGACAAAAATAAAGCAAAACGACTGTTTAATCAACTGTCAAAACTCCAACTATTTGTTGATATTGCAATTGTGTACAGATGAGAAGAGAAAATCATTAATAAAATTAAATTTTCCTAAAAATAAACGAAACAAATTTGCAACATAACTTTTACAACATGCACCTTCAGCCACTAACAAACAACATCACCACACATTACCAACTTACTTACTTACTGTGCTCGTGAGCAACAATTTTAAATCTAGTCAGCTGAAGTATTTTTCTTTTAGCTACCGCATGTACATTTCTGTTAATTTTATTTTCGGTTTTCTTCTGTTTTCTTCTGTTTTTTTTTTCGTTCACATTTTCTTTTTAAACATGATGAGGTCTCTTGTCTTGTCTGAACATGTCATGACAAAAAATTTTTTATTTTTATTTTTATTTTCTTTTTCTTTGTTTTTTTCAATTTTTTTTAATTTTTTTTTTTTGGCAGATATGTTACCGTATGTGTGTAATTGATAATTTTATGATACCACACTTGTTTTATGCATATTTTCATTTGCTAGCATCTTTCTTTAATGAAAAAAAAAAAAATTGAATCTTAAATTATGATGGAAATTCAAAATAATTGTGGGTGTTTCTGATTGTTTTTTTTTTATTTCTTTTTCGTTGCTAGTGGACATGTCCAATTATGTGAAGATGCATTTCAAGTCATGTCGTTATTTTATAATGACTGACGCATGAACACACACATACATATGTATGTGTGTTTGATGGCCTATGCATATTATCGATAAATTAATTTTTTTTTTCTTTTTTTGTTTTGATTTGAAATAAAAGTGGAAACCGATATTTATGAGAAATTTTTATAGGAAACATGCAAATTAAAAGAAGACAGTGGGTCAGCAACGGTTGTTTATGAGATGATGATATTCAGCATTGCATACCGGAAGAGTAGGGGAAGTAAGAAAACTATTGTCATCCATTAACTTGTTTTAAATCCCGTCCGAATATTACATTTGTTTTCGCAAGCAAAGATCGTTCTTTTTCGTTTATTTTTGTGTTTTTGCTTTGCAGCTTAGTATTTCAAAATACAATTGTTCGTCTGCGTTTTGAAATGATTAATTGTGGTTAATGGATCTCTGAATTTTACATTCTCTTACAAATTCCCTTCGCTTTCCTTTTCAGAAATTAAAATTTCTATGCCAACAGTTAGTTTTGTATGATTTGTAACAAATATTTATACCAACGCCTTCACTTTATTGTCATTTTGACTCTTCGCCAAGTAGTGTGTCTTTTTTCTTTTATGAGCTTGTTCCGCTTTGGTTACCTTTTTTTCTTTGATATCAGCAATTTGACTTCGAAAGGTATATATCAGCGTTCAACTGTCCGCCAGGGGTCTCTGGGTGCAGCCAACGTCATAGGTAATGCGTTGGCATTAATCAGGTTGAATTTAACCAAAGCAATGGACTTTGTAGCTTATAAAGTTGCGATTTAAGAAAAGAAAAAGTCCAAAGCGGTTAAATAGTACCTTCTTGATGATCACTTCCACGTAAGATAATTACAAACAAACGCAAAACAGATTAATTTTTTATT
>QOCX01000829.1:15042-27850 GCA_005959815.1 Sarcophaga bullata
AACGCACATAGGAAAACTGGTTCAAGATTTAATCAAGGAAATAGGCTGGAAGCTGCAACGCCACACTCTGGTTTCTTTCGACTATTATTTGGTTTCATCAAAGGGGTACACATTGGCTGAGCAATACTTTCTATGAGGAAATCGAAAATATGGTGACTAAGTTTTACTGCAGCGGAATACACAAATTTCCTGAAAGTCAGAACCAGTAATACAAAACGTAGCATATGATAATATGTGTTTGAGTGCCGTATTTGAGGATTGATGCTATTTAAAACAGTTGTTGTTTTAATAGGAATTTAACGCAACCTCTGTAGAATCATTTATAAAATTCACACACAGCTACGGCTAAATAGTAGCAACTATTAATTAAAAAAAAAGAGAAAAAAGAAAGAAAAAAAAAAACATTTTTTTCTTTTTATTTTTATTCTGATCTGAATAAACGAAAACACTTAAAATATTTTGTATTTACGTCAGAACAGAAGATGCTTGAAAACAAGTTCTATTCTATTCTACGATTAGATGTTTATGTCTTCAGATGGTAGATGAAAGATAACAAATTATAATCATTAAAATAAAATAAAAGCAAATAAATACAAAGAAAGCTAATATCATTAATAATAACACACACATACACAAAACACAACGCATGCACATACAAGCTAAAAACTTTAATTTTGTTTTTTTTTTTGATTCAATTTGTGAAATTCGATTAACAGTTTAATGGCTTATGTTTACCAGTTGAAATATAAAATTTTTTTTGCAAATCAATAAAGAGGCGTGCCAATTAAAATTATTGGGTATATTCTACAAAAAAAAAAAAAAAGAAGGAAATAATAACGCTAATTAGCGTTTTAACAGCAAATGACATTAATTTTTCAGTTTTCAGTCATGTTACTTACTTACTTGTTTATTAATTCCTTTTTGTTTTTAAGATTTTTTTTTTATGATTATTATTATTCTTTATCTTCTTCTCTCCTTTAAGTTTTGATTTCAAATCAGTATTTCAGTTGAGCTTTTTAATAAAAATTTTTCCAAAAAAAATAAAATTTCAAATGTTTTAACGGCAGCATAATTAATGAGAGATTTATAGTTCAGCCTGCAATGGAAAAAAAAAAATAATAAGATTTTATTTATTATTCTTTTAATATTATATTGGATTCTTTAAATACAATTTTTAAGCTAATAAATAATTTATTATGCGGCATAATATGTTAAAATCTTTTGAGTTTTAAAAAAAAAAATTTCTTATCAAGGTTTTAATGACAGCTCCTGTTTAAAAATAAACTGATTAGGTTTTCAAAATAATATCGATTGGATAGCTCTCAATAAGATGATGTATTTCGTTTATTCGAAAGTATTTTATACATTAATGAGGCTAAATAAGTATCTAAAAATGAATGATTGAAACATACTCTAGCCTTGTAGTTGTGTTAAGGTTTTGTTAGTGGTTTATTTAAAATTTTATATGCAATAGCATAACTTTTACTTTGTAATTATTTAAAATTTATTTAAAACAATTATGAAATTCTATATTTTATATACATACGTATGAATAGTATGTTGTTTGTCATTTCAAGTCTCATAATTTAATTTTTTTTTTTTTTTTTTTTTTTTGAAATTTATCATTCATTCATTGCTCTAATATAGGTGTGCGTATCTGTTTGTTTAGAAATTTGACCAAAATTTAAGCATCATTTCCTTACATAAAAATAGGTTTTAAACCAAATATAAGCAATCCTTTTCCAAGCTTATTGTAATGCCATTTAACCATTAGTTTAGAAATTCTCAGCTTTACAATCGAAAAACTGAATTACATTTTGTGGACCTCAAAGGAATTTATATTTCATAATGAAATTGTAAAATTTCTTTTCTAATAGCCACCCTGAAAATTTCTGCATATTTGATGACATCACTCATGTGGTTTGCATTAAAATTTCATTTTATTTACAATTTCTACTCTGAACGACAGATTTTTGAGAAATTTTTCATGACAATTTTATTTACTTTCACAGTAACTGGGTCAAAACTGCTGATACTATTTATGACAAAGCCAATCCACAAAAGATCCGCAAGCGTTCAAGACCTACCGAAAAAGTCCGTGTTTGATGCGGTTTTCAGCTGACGGTGTCATCGATTCCTTTTCTTTGGCAATAATGTTAGTCAAGCTATTTCTATAAACGGCAAGCTTTATAGGTCGATGACAACCAAATTCTTTTTGCTATGAATTGGATGATGTAGATATCAACGACATATAGCTCGTAGTCATCTCGCTTGGAGTGAAGGTAATTTCAACAATTTCCACATGAGAATTTAATTTTTGAATGAAAAATTATATTTTGGAGTCTCCTTTTCTATGAAGCTAATCCAAAACGTTGTCATAGGCAGATGACCATTATCAATAAGTAATAATGGTAAGAAGAGATTCGGCGTATTATAGAAAGTAGGGTTTTAGCTTCCTCGATATGAGGCCACGGTTCAATCCTCAGGTCAGACATCTATAGCAAAACGAAAATTTATTTCTGTGGCGAATACCTCTCAGCAGATTTCTAGCAAAAACTCTGCGAGTAAATAGAATTGCAAGCTTTTCAATCATCTGTGGCTGGGAATCGAATTTAAACTGTTGGTCTCGTTACACATGTATAAAATTAACACAACATAAGTGATGTGAGAAGTTGGGTGTCCTAATCCAGACTGTAGGGTTGTAAGGTATGTATGTATGTATAGAGTTGGTGTGATTTGACTCTTTGAAATTCTTTTGTGGGTCATATGTGTATGCCAATCTCCAAACCACAGCCAACATATTTCATGTAATCAGCGAAATTTAGATTGAGTTATGAGGGTCAATGTCATCGAATATGGGATATTTTTGATACGCTCTACCCAGAGAATTGAAAGAAGCCATATTCCAACCGTATTAGCAGCCACACATAATAAACTTCTAAACGCATTACAAATTTCGATGATATCTCACACACTTTATTTAATTGAAATATAAAGATAGCGACTGCTTCAAAGTAGAGCTTGTACTACCCTAAAAAAGACCGTTTAAGAGAAATAAGACAACTGGTGATTGGCGATCATTATCATCAGGATAAAAGTGAAAATTAGAAATTTGTTGCGAAATATAACATTGGGACATTGTAGCTTCTGTCTTATAGCATTATCAGCATTGGTGAAGGAAACTGAATTTGAATGATGACTTATTTGATAATCCCAATGGGCATGCTAATGACTTTACATTGTTACCCTCTGGAGTTATAAATTGAAAATTAATTTAAGCTCAAATTGATGATAAATTCACTACAAAAAAGCTGATCTGATGGATCTAGATGTCAATGACTTAGCTTCTCTTATTTCTATTAGAATTAAATTATTTGCAGATAAGCTTAGAGTAAAGGTATTTACATTCATATTAGGTATGCATATACCATAAGTATGAACGTTGAAAATAATATTTTTATGAATGGACGAACCTGCTGCGTTTGTTGAAATTAAAAAGGCGTATGTTATAAGCAATAATGACAGCAAAGCCGAACTGTTGTGTTGTTGGGCTTAAAAACACTTTTCACAGTACCAACATGTCTAACTGAAATTACACAAAAAAAAAAAATATGATGTCGTTGCCTTAGTTAAACGATTATTTTTTTTTTTGGTATGCTAAATCCATCACTTTGCCGGGACATAAATCCAATGTCGATAATCATTTTTTAGCATACGTACATATAGCTTCGCACATTTCTATGTCTGTATACCAGACATACATATTTACGCACTAATAGACAACTGTAAAGTAATAATATTTCAAGACTTTTTATTTTTTTTTTTTTAATAATTTCAAGATTCTCAAGATTTCCTTATGCAGACCGACTATCAGTCACTCATTCATACGTTCATGGCGATGTGTATGAAGCCTTATCTATGCTTGAATATAACGCAAGTGTATATGCGTTTGTTTTGGTGTGTTTTTTTCACCTGCTAATACGACAAGATATTTGTAATCTTTATTCTCAAATCCATTAATAGTTATGACAGCTTTTAATAAACAGCTTAACAAAACTGTCGGTTCTTCTTTTTTTTTCCTTCTTTTTTTTATAAAATTTTTAGTAAAAATTTGAATTAAAAAATTGAAAAAAATGATAAAAAAATTATTAATTTTTACTCCAACCAGAATTATCGTGAACAGATCTTACTTGTGGAAAGAAATAATAAAAAAACGAAGAAGAATTGAGTGACATTAATACACGTATGAGTGTAACTAATAAAATTGGGTTTGATTTTAAGTAAGTATTTGGAAAAATTTCAAATTTTAAGCCACTTGAATTACCTTTTTTTTCTCTCTTTGCCTATCTCTTTGTGTTCATTTGTAACAACTTTATGTTTGTTAAACTGTGGGATATGTTGTTGTAATTGTTTTAATGTCTGTTACACTCTCACACACACACACACACACGTATTTATTGACCCCATTCTGTCTTAATGGCTAAAATTTATATACACGGTGTGTGTATATGTATGACGGATTTTTTTTTTTTAGTCATCTTATGCTTCACTTGGCCAACGTATGTATGTGTGTTTGTGATGTTTGGAATGTTGGCGGCTTTATTAATGCATGTCAAAAAATTATACAAAAACATCATGAAAAGATGCCTCATTTTTCCTTTGTCGGAAAAAAAAAAATAAATTGATGGTGTTCGCAAAGTAAAAAAAAAAACAGTAAAGAAAAGAAAAAAAAACAGTAAAGAAAAGAAAAAGATCTGTAAACTTTACACTTCAACAAGGCCTCCTATAGAGTAGTTGGTGTTGGCAAAAATGAATAGCTCCGTTAAATCAGTTACTCTATGCAATTAACATTGTGTAGTTGTAGTTTAGAGTTTATTGGGTTTATGACAGGAGAAAATAACTTGTAATTCCAATTAAAATATTATTTTGATTGGTATATCCTTACTACGGTCGAAAATATGTCAATTGTGCCTCGGTATAGAATTGTTTGTTGTTAAAAATAATTACTTGACTACCTTCCTTTTCTATGGCTTGCTGTCTTTACCATACGTTTCGATGTTATGAGGGAGCACATGTTTTCACTATCGGGTAATCTGAGATCTGAGAACGTTGCTTTAAATTGCTTGGATTTTATTATCGTGAACAATCAAAGTTTTCAGAAATTTGAAGACTTTGCCATACTTTTGCGTTATTTTTATTAAAAAGTAAATCGGTTAGCTGACAGAATCTTAGATTGATGTGTTACAGCCTCCATCTCTATCTATCTAACGTCTGTAGGCATGGACTTGCGAGAATTGTCTAATACCCGTCTATGGATTTTATTTTATGGGGAACATAGTTATTGTTTTTAGAATGTATACTCAATCAATTCTCACTTCTATGGGGAACCTAGTTATTGCTTTCACAACGTATACCCAATGCATTTCCACTTCTTTTTGAGGAAGTGACAGACTTTTAGATTGAGGTGTTACATCCTCTATCTTTATCTATCTTACGTCTGTAGGTATGGACTTGAGGAAACTTCTATGAGGAACCTAGTTATTGTTTTTAGATTGATGTGTTACAGCCTCTATCTTTATCTATCTAACGTCTGTAGGAAACTTCTATGGGGAACCTAGTTATTGCTTTCACAATGTATACCCAATCCATTTTCTTTTTGAGGATTTTAGTTTTGGAGTTTTGAATTTTGTATACTGTTTGCCAGAAACTGCGGTTGGAGTTAATAAGTTACAACCAAAATATTCTCAAAATTTATTCTTGCTCAATGTGTTTCATATTTGAAATGCGTTTAGAAATATTGCTTCAATATTCTCAATTTGAAATTGTCGTAGGTCTACTAAGCAGTGGCAATAGTTCATACACGAGCTCAGACATTTTATTGTAATATGAGGTCTTTTTCTAAGCGCTAAACTAACTTTACTTCAGATTTGATGTGACATTCAGGCCAAAAGAAGGCAAAAAGAAGCCATTGACAGTGATGCCCATGTCACAAAAGTACAACATGAGTATGGTAAGAGACTCGGTTGATAAAGGATGGTATTGACCAATTTAGTAAGTAAATAAATTAAAATTAAAGGAGAATTTTGAACCACCAGACATGGTTAAAATATTTCTTACGTAGCAGAATGAAGATTTCATTCTCTTAATATTGATTGTCAATATGAAGTAATAGTTCGCATCACATTTGCATTGGCAATATTAGTCCTAGGGGTTGTCTTTAATGCCTATAATTGTACTGGCTATAGTTTTCCTCGCATGTTAAAATATCTTTATATTTTTGACTGATGACATTAGTCCTAGTCTAGCTATAACAGACCAATTTTCCTTCGCTTTTGTAAAAGCCTAAAGGCATCACCCTTTCGCCTGTTATAGTATGCAGTCAAATACAGCATTGCATAGCAGAGGACATTCTTCTCAATTTGAACCTTAACCTTAAACACGTTTATGTGGCAGTCACACTCGTCGTATAAAACATTCTTTCTCATTGTAGCGATAATTTTTTTGTACAGAATGTAACGAGATGCCTATATCATATTATAAAATAGAGTGATTGCCATATCACGGTTTAATTGACGATAATTCGTTGGGTGCCTGTGTGAGGTGTGCATGAAACCAACTCGTTCGTTGCGCCGACCTTTCATCATTAACTTTATTTCTGATGTTGATTAGAGTATTATCAAGGCAAAGGTATATTTTATAGTAGCTGACTGTTATCCCTTTTTAGTCAGGATTACGACATACTTTCTGGAGTAACAGAGTGAAGAAATGTTTAGTCTTACAACGGTTGCTCATAGTAAATACAGTATAATGCGGACTACGAACAACACATTGCTTTGAGAAACTTTTCATGGTAATTTGTATTGACTGTCAGAGTTTTTACCAGAAATCTGCTGAGATGAAGTCGCGGAAGAAATATTTGTTCGCCAATATTTAAACTTCTCGATTTAGAGCTCTTAGCGAGAAAAGAATGCAACGCAAGTAGTTCGATGTTTTCTTAATGCTCTGGCTGGAAAATGAAACAGAACTCTTTCTGATCCTGTGCAGGAATTCAATCGAGTTTTTTCTTTTCGGATAGAATTGAACTTGTATTTGAACATATTGGCTTATGAAATAATGAGCAAATATTTCAATGAAAAGCAAAGATGAATGCTATGCTGCATGGAAAACTGTACTGTCTGTTTAGAAATGTTGTTAGCACTACGGGTTGATTCATAAGGAGGATTTTTTGGGGTATCATACACCATAAGTCATAAAGCTTTTAAGTGTAACCTTTAACTTGAATTTTTTTTTTTCAGGTTTTATTAAATAATCTTCTCGAATGTGGTCTTCTGTTGTTAAGGTAGCGTAACAATTTACTTTTGGAAGCAAAAATATAACCAGAATAATTTCATTTAGTCTTCATCATTAATTTAATTAAATCAATATGAAGCAGTCTAAGCGAAGGCTTAATGGATGACAATGCTTATAATATATTTTATTAAGCAATTGAGTGTACTGAAAAAGCCATTAATTTTAAAGCATGCTTGCAAGCGGCAACCAGATTAATTTCATCAACAGAGTATGGTTGGATTGCAAGCTATTAAATATTGATTTAAATTCATGATTTTAATTTTTTTTTTTTTCTCTCTCTCTCTCTCTCTTGTATTAATATGAGTATCAGCAATAAATTTAAACTTTAAAAGAAAAAAAAAAAAAAAAAAAAAAAAGAAAAGAAACAGGCTACTAATTAATGATTAATATATATTTCATTAAATATTGAATTTTAAAGCTTATGAAAATGAAATGAAATAAAAAACTCTCTCACACAAAAATGATTGATTGCAAGCAAAAGGTAATTTTTTTTAAATTGCAAAAAAAAAAAAATGCCAAAAAAAAAAGGAAAAATTGTTTGCAAAAATATTATTAAACTATTTAGTTTTTTTCTTTTTTTTTTCTTTTTGAAACAGTTGCAAAAATAAGAAAAAAATAAGAAAAAGTAGGTGTTGCCGGAAGATTATTGAGTTTGCAAAAATTTTGCAAAATCCAAAATAACATTTATTTTCCATAAAACGTACTGCCTTCTTAATTATATGGTTAATTATTTTCAAATTAATATTAAAACTTGAATAATTTTGCTTAACTTAATTCCTTGGGAAAACCTCCCCTTTAAAATTATACACTTTACTTGCCATAAAATTTAAAAGGTAAACACATATTAATTAAACATAAAACAAAGAAACTTATTTAATTTAGTTCAAAAGAATTTTTGCTTTGCTTAAGTCCAATACACGCCTGACCCCCTATAGAGGAGGCATACCATACCATATTCCAAAAAAAAAAAGGAAAAAATTTATCGTCTTATTTGTAAAACAGTAGTGGAGTTTTATATGCAAATCAGTTGAGTTTTTTTTTTCTGTTTCTGTTTCTGTTTCTGTTTTTCTTTGCTCTATAATTTAACAGATTTAATGTTGTTGTTGTTGTTGTTATTGTTTTTATTATCATTATTGTTCTTTTTGGCTTTTGTTTTATTTGATGTTAAAGTTAATTGGGGTTAATATATTCCATTAGTGCTCATTTCTGTTTAGCATCTAAATTGGTTTAAAATAACAAAAAAACAAAAACAAAAAATAAAAATATGTTTGTCTATATTGTAAAACTACTGGCACAGGTTGTATTTTAATATCTTATAACGTTTAAACCAAAAAAAAAGGAAATAATTCATGCACGTATGCTATGGCATGGCATGGCATTATTTGATTTTGGCCTAAGCACGGGTCATATGAAACAAGAGTTTTGGGTATGTAAACAAAAACCCCCCCAAAAAAAAGAAGCAAAGCCAAACACAAGGCATACGTAATAAAGCAATTAATTTTAAATTGACACTAATGATACCATATGGTGTTTTAAATTATCAACCGCATTCAATAAAAAATTAATTAAATAGCATACTACACACTAATAAACATACAAACAATAATAATAACAAATAAAATAATAATAATAACAGCTACATATATATAATACATATAAATTAAATCTTAAATATTAAAAATTATAATTAAAATTAAAAACAAATCAAAGTTATTAATAATTTCTGATTTCATTAATATTTGAACATTTGAAATAGCGCCGCACTATCAGGAGGAAAAAAAGAAAAGGAAAGATCATATACGAAATTCAAAATTAATATTTTAAATTGAAACAATTAAACAAACTGACAACCTCTACTTTAAAAGCGTTCAATCAAAATCTATTAAATTTTGTTTATTTTCATTTTATACATATTCATATATAGTATAAATATATGTATGTATGCGTATATCTTACAGTTTTAAAAGGTACATACAAATGTCCATAGTCGTTTTTCTCAATGTTAGGTAGCTTTCCTGAAATCAAAGTTTATTGAAACAACACTGACCAGCCCACTGTAATACCACAAGAATAGTTGACTCAATAGTAATTCGTATACCTTAAGAAAGTTTGAATCAAAGGAGAGTATAATCAAGCTGAAACTTTTTTTTTTGATTGCTAAACAAACTTTACAAAAATTACTAGCCGGTTGGCAAAGGTTTAACGTGTGTCTAACATTACCGAACTACCTATTAAAATCTTTAACAATTGTTGTTATCACATAAAGAGTAGCCATATAACATAAATACGTACATACATATATAATTTTACAACTCTTTAGTCAGAATTACGACCTAGCTTTTCACATTGCTTATGTTGTGAGTGTTAATTGTATCCATATGTGATGGGATCTACAGTATAAATTAGGCTTCCGAAAGACAGAGTTTTTGAGAATCTTTTCATGGCATTTTTCTTTAGACTCAGAGTTTTTGCCAGAAATCTGCTGTGAAGAAATATTTTTTCGTAGTTCGTTTTGTTGAAGATGTCTGACCTTGAGTTTGAACCGAGGCCTCATGTCTTATAAGCCAACACACTACCTATTGAACTATGGTGACTTCAATATGCTCCGAATATACCCATAAAAAGAGTAGCCATGCACCTTCTCCTTTAAATCAATTGCCCTAATAGACAAGGACAATTTGCTGCCAGGCATCTAAAATGTAAAAAAGGTGTTTCCTTCCGCAATGCATTCATGCCTCAAAGGTCCCAATTAGGTGTTCTTATAAATCATTCTTATCATTACAAAGTCTTTAAACCCGTTTCGCAACAATCCTCATTCTGAACAAGTGTTTTTTAAGTCTACAGTTGCTCTGTCATATTTTGTTACTAGTTTCAGATATATTCTTGAATCAAATTCCTTCTCATCTAATAACCGGATTCATTTGAAAACCGTTTCTTCATTGTCTATATTCTCTTTCAAGAACTTCTCTGTCAAACATTATATATTCCCACTACACAAGAAGAAAGAGACAAGTTCATTACCAAGTTTAAAGTATGTATAAGTGATCTTCGGCAGTAAAGCTTTGTCAGCCTATGGAATAGTTTGGGTGTCACATCCGAGAAATAGTACGTCATCATTAAATATCGCAACCGAAAAATAAAATCCATGTCATGTGGACTTCCATCTATCTACTGGAGATGACCACAATGAAGTCATGTTGTTGTTATATATAGGACTAAGTATAAGTGCAGCAATTGTAGTAGTTAGAATAACATAATTCGACAAATTTTTTTTATCCAGAAACCCAGGACTATTAGCTGGGTTAATTAATATTGCTAGATCTGTAGTATCTTTGGCAAAAGACTTTTCACGAATACAAATTTACACAATAAACGCAATGGAACATGGATAATGCCTAGGTAAGCAACACAAATTAACACGATTAGAGCATGTGTATAGATGTTAAATAATCGTGTTTTTTTTTCTTTGTGCAATTAAAATACGAAGTTTAAGTGGAAAAGTTAAAAACTTTTTCTTCTGGTATTGGCATTCCAAGTAATGTTAAGAATTCTTTGCCAAACAAAATTGTTACACAATTTTCGACATTCGCGAGGAAATCGAAGTGATGTTGGACATCTCTTGCAGGTTCTTCATCTTTTCATTTCGAAATCGTCATATCGAACACTCGGAACTATATTCTGCATATGACTACTAATGGAGCATTCGATGTGCCTCTCCAGCACTTTTCTTAAAAAAGAAGAAAACAAATCATCATTTAATTGTGTTCATTGATCACTGATATATTTGACAGATATCATCACAATAACTGTTTTCAATTTGGAATTTTGTATCTTGATGCTTATTTTATTCCGGTTCACCTGTTATTATCGGAATAACCGAAAAAAAAAAAAAAAAAAATTGTTACCGTATTCCATCTATTATGTCGTAGCGAAAGTTTTTTTTTTTTTTTTTGTCGTAGATTTATATTTTTGTTTTCTTTTATCGATAGTTCCGTTTTAAGCTTATTGTAATAAAACAAAAGATTTAAGACACGAACTTATTTTATATAGCAGCTGCTTATATTTGATATGTCACCACAAATTTATAACACATACATCCAAACATACATACGTATGCAGATTCGTTAACAAATTAAGAGGAAATTTTTTATGTAAATATTATTAAACTTTAATAAATTTCAATAAAACCTAATTTAAACCCCCCAAAAAAATAAAAAATTAAATTAAAATTAAAGTTAATAAATAATAATACTTTATGGCTACTTTAAAATGCGGTTTTTGTATTTCTGTGTCTGTTCTCTGTTATATTTTGCCGTTTCAGCTTTATGAAATCTATGATTTTTAATATAATAATAATAATAATAAAAAAGAGAAACAAGTTTCATTAATAAACATAATAAACATATTAAAAGAAGAACGTTGTAAAATCAAAATGTACGCATTTAGACAAAACTGATCCAGTTAGCTAAAATAACAAATTTTTCGGAAAAAAGAACTACTGTATGCCGTATAATTTAATTGATTGCCTATATGAGAGATCTAATCAAATATTTACTGTTTATTTTATTTACTTACTTAATCTAAATTAAAACCCGTTTCGTGTTTCTTTTTTTTTTTAAACGAATTTTATAATAAAAAAATTAGTCGCTTAAATTACAAAGTCCAGTTATTAATTAAAATATCGTTTAATTAAATTATTTTATTAACTGCCATATCGTTAAAGGGCCAAATTCTTGTTCTCATATGAGCTGTTAACAGCAAATAAAACTATATGAAGAGACCTGTGATGACCGCATTGAAATTATTTAAAACTTTTGGGTCTTTTGCTACTGATTTCATGAAGTAAATTCGTTTAAAGATAAATTTTATTTGTATCTTTATTTCACTGCATTTGGTATTTACAGACGCTAAAGTTACTGTAAAGATTTCTGTATGTAACTGAAATATTTCATTTTTCTTCTTATTTTTTAAAAAGTTTTTACAATCTGGAATCTTATTTCTTGTATGTGCGCTCAATTCCTTTTCTGTCTTTAATTTTTCTCTAGTGAAACTTTTCCATTGGTTACTACAGTGGTATGCAGTTCACACCTCAAATGTAATCTCTTTATATGGAATACTTTTAAAGTCATTACTTGTCGTGAAAAGCTGCCCATTTAGAGTCGAAGTTCAACAGTCACTTTGCCACCTTCAACGCTCCAGAAGGTATATCGCAGACCTGACTAAAAAAAGATAATAGCCAATTCCTACAACATCACAAATAAAGTTACTGATGGAATCATCAACAAACTTATGGCCAATATTGGATTGCACCATGGAGGCACACATAACATAGACAGCCTATGAATCATCATCAATTAGATGGCGACATAGGGTTTCGGCAATTTGAAAACTCTTTATACGATTGCTAGTTACCACATCTTCCGCAATTAGAACGTCAGCCATCTAAATATCGTTACGG
>QOCX01000829.1:33370-44360 GCA_005959815.1 Sarcophaga bullata
AGAGAGAGAGAGAGAGAGAGAGAGAGAGAGAGAGAAAGAGAGAGAGAGAGAGAGAGAGAGTCGTCGAAATAATATTTTTTCATATTTAGTTTTGCTTGAGATGACTGAAATGAGGGAGTTTTAAACAGTGGCCTCATGTTTAATAAGCCAACACACTGCCTACTTGACTATGGCGACAATAATACTATTTATAGAGTGTTCTTAAATAGAAACCAGAGATCAGCAATGAATCACTTTTTCGCTACTCATAAGTTCTCATGAAATTTTGAGTATGAATGAGTCAACAGTATTGAAATTTAACTACTTTGATTCATTCGTACTCACTACAATGTTGATTTATAAGTACAAGTTGCAATGACTATGAGTGCAACGTTGACATCGAACTCAAAACATTCGAAATATGTTCGATTCATATCAGATTTGAGATTTATAAATTCGTGTGATTCGAATCATTCCTCAAAATTTACTGGCTTTATTATTGTTGCATTTACAATAAAAGAAAAAAGACACACAAGCAAAACACTCACAGCATCAAACAGAGCAAAAACATAACCTTCTAGTGAGTATTGTAGTCTTCGTACAAGATTCATACTTATTTTGTGATTCTGATTGTATGTTGAGTCATGGAGAGTCGTACTTCAAACTTTGAATATGAGTAGTAGTATGAGTATGAGATTAAAATAAGTATGAATGCGTACACATAAGTATCAGAAATTATGAGTATAATTCGAATCTACTTATCTTTTTGAATACTCATTGCTAATCTCTGATAGAAACCTATCTACGTAATACATTAAGTAGCTTAAAAGATATTCTTAAAATTAATTTCTAGTGGGATTTGTGGACTGGCAGTATCATTGGATGCTGTTTCCTTAAGAATGTTGAAATTCACAACTTTACGATCAATAGGGAAAGGTACAGACGTTTAAAATGATTACAGACCTTTTTACGTGTAAAATGTACTTTGTTGACATGTTGCTTTAACATGCCGTAGACCACTCAATACTTCGCCAAAGCATGCAGCGTTACAGTCAGTGGATAATTTCTGATATTCGTAGACTTGTTGTTTCAAAACGATAAGAATATGGAGAGGCGTTTTTGTAGAGTAATTTTTGTGAGGATACATGAACCACAATTCAAGCTGCGAATGTTAACATTGCAGTTGCCATTTGTGTGAGATATCTGTGAGATATCCCACACATATAAAAGAAATTGCAAGAATCATTTAGCAACTGAAATAAATATTTCATGAAATTTTTGTAAATTTTTTAAGACCTTTTGTCCAAAAATTTACTCATTGAAATAGAAGATACTCTGAATTTGACAATGTAAGTATTCATTTGTATTACAATGACAAAACATAATTCACGTTCCAGAACTTGCCAGACAGAAAGTAATTTAAGTATAAATAGAGTGAAATTTAACGTTATCAACTAATTGTATGAAAACCGCAACGTATAAACACTGTGAAGTGTGATGTTTATTGGAAGACAAATAAAAAGCAAAAAGGATATTCTGTAAATCACAGAAATATTCTGCTTTAAAAGGTAGGCTTATGCTAATATTGTCCAAATTTTTCGTACTCTCTTTAAGTGTAAAAAAAAATTTAAATTTATTTGATTATTGTGTTATAAGCACACATACAGACTTACATTTATATCATTTGTCATTACAACCCTTCAATCAGGGTTAGGATCTAGCTCTTCACAACACTTATGTTATGAGTGGCGTGACCTAGAGTTTAAGTCGAATCCAGACAACAGATTTTCTTAGGGTTTTTGCCAGAAATCTGCTGAAAGGAAGTCGTCGAAGAAATATTTTTTTATATTTCGTTTTGTTGGAGATGTCTGCTCTGGAGTTTGAAACGTGCCCTGACGCTTAATAAGCCAACACATTGCCTTTAAACAATACTACTTCTACACTGTAATGCTCCACCACATCTAGAAGTTGACGCATGTAGAAGTTTTGTTTATTATTTCCAAACAAATGCTTAGAAGTTCAAGAATTGCAAAAAGAATTTTTTTTATTCTATGAAACAATATTTCATTTATCTCACGCTGAGATATACTCGAAGCTCCAGATATATGGCTTATATCTAGCTAGTCACAGGCAGAGCTCAAGTTATGATAAGTGCTAAAGCAAATGGCCAAACGTAAAGACCATACGTAATGAATTTGCGATGGTCAATCGTCAATCGGTGATTGATTGTCACGGGCTTTCTAAATTGTTCAGTTGGATAACCCATGAAGTCTTATAGAAAAATCTGAAACTTAAATATTGACAACTGCAACAATAATAAGAAGAAGAAACAAAAAGTTTCAAAAAGTTTTATTAGCATTTTTATAAAAGTTTAAGGAAGTTTGTATTTTTCCTATTTTTTTTTTCTCTTAATTTTTTAATTTTTATAGGAAAGTATTCGGTTTTAATCTTTGCGTTAAGATAATGACAACAATTTCATTAGCGAAATTACTTTACAATCAAAACTTTAACTTTTTTTTTTTATAAAAATAAAGCGTTAAAGTGGACAATTTAATTAAGCCGTTACGGGCCAATTTAGTTGGTTATAATGATTTTTAATAGCTTTTTGCTAACAAAAAAAAAAAAAAAGAGAAAAATATAATAAAAAGACCTGGAAAAAGCATTTTAATAATAATAAACTTTAAAATTACCCTAAAGGTGCTAAAAATTGTTTGTTGCCGCATAAAATCTTCTCTTTTGAAAGACAAAAAAACAAAAAAAAAAAAAACAAAAGAATCCAAAATTTCACTTCTGCGTGTTTTGCCTTGTTTTGTTTTGTGAATGTTTTTCAGCATTTTAACACACTGAGTTTGAGTTAATTCGTCATAGAACGGAAGTTATAAATTCTCATCAACTTTATCATTAAAAGCAGAAGCAAAAAAAAAAATGAAAAAAAAATATACTGAGAGCTTCAGCATAAATAAATCGTAAATCATTTTAATCATATTTTTCACCAGCGTTAAAGGCTGTTTGTTGGCCACATAGACTCTAGCAATGGCAGAATATAAAATTAAGTTCTTGCTAAGGCTGGTAACACTTTTTAGAAGCGGTTGATGTTGTTCTATGCAATTGAAGGTATTTAACCTAAAAGGTGGCAATTGAAATAATTTAGTGAGATGATTAAAATAATAGAAATAGTCGAACTATTTCACAGGAACTGACAGTTTGATTTTAAAAATCTAAATACAAAGCGTAAAAGTTATGAACTTTCTCATGTTTTATATCTTCATTTTAAATGTTTTTGTAGACAAGAACACACTACGGGTAGAAGAGTAACATATTTAAACCTGAGAGAAAACAAAAATCGTTTAATGCATAGTTTCCATTTAAGAAATTAAAGTGGTTTTTTTGCTGCAGAAAATACATCAACACTATACTATGGGAAAAACAGCGTTGGCGGGTTAGTCTGAGGAAGGATTCAAACTAACGTTCGTTTTTTATCATTCTACTCCATACATGTTGAAAGACGCATAATGCTGCTTAGCTTAGCAGGCACATCAAAACCTGTTTAGCTGCGGAAACTTATTTACTGAATAGGACAGACCACACGAACAATCATAAGATTGAGGGAAGTAGGCGTTGTTAGCCATGTATGTTCAATGAATGGAAAGTAGAAAAAATAATTTTCAGCGTTACTAGAGGAGGTGGTGAGGGGGGGGGCGGGGGCTGCGGCCATTGCATGTACGCTATCATTCTTTTTCTGATACACAAGTGCGGACGGACCAAGGACTCTGATGGAAATGGAAATCACAATCCAGGATATACCAAAAAAAAATATTACCGAACGCGAAAATGAAATCATGACACGTTCGCAACATATTAAGGAAAATGAAAGACTTTTTCCGATTTACCAATTGAAAACTATTTCTGCATCTACAAAGAAGAATTCTTAAAAAAAAAACAAAAAAATTGAGAATCATTCAAATTTACATTCTGGGATTAGTTTAATGAGTTCTAATGACGACTGAGCATTGCTTTTTTGGTTGCGTATTGATGCAATTTAAGCTGCAAATAAAAATTTTGGAATTGATCAGGCCGTAACTTCGATTTAAACATCGCCCTACGTGTAGTAGGTGTTATGGCCTTCCTAAAACAGAGATTCGTGTTCAAACCTCAGAAAATAATTTAGTGAGATGATTAAAATAAAGAAATAGTTCGAACTATTTACAGGAAGACATTTGAATTTTAAAAATCTAAATTACAAAAGCGTAAAAGTTATGAACTTTCTCATGTTTTAATATCTTCATTTTAAATGTTTTTGTAGACAAACACACTACGGGTAGAAGAGAACATATTTTAAACCTGGAGATAAAAAACAATCGTTAATGCATAGTTTCCATTTAAAGAAACTTAAAGTGGTTTTTTTGCTGCAGAAAGATACATCAACACTATACATGGTGAAAAAACAGCGTTGGCGGTGTTAGCTAGGAAGGATTCAAATAACGTTCGTTGTTTACCATTTCTACTCCATACATGGTTGAAGACGCATAATCTGCTTAGCTATAGCAGGACATCAAACACCTGCTTTAGCTGCGGAAACTTATTTACTAGAATAGGAACAGACCACACAACAATAATATGATTGAGGGAATAGCGTTGTTACCATGTAATCGTTCATGAATGGAAAGTAGAAAAAATAATTCTTCCAGCGTCTACTGCGCGGGGTGGGGGGGGGGGGGGGCGGGCCATTGCATGGTACCATCATTCTTTTTCTGTACACCAGTGCGGACGACCAAGGACTCTTGATGGGAATGGATAATCACAATCCAATATACCAAAAAAAAAATTTACCGAACGCGAAATGGAAATATGAACGTTCGCAAATATTAGGAAAATGAAAGACTTTTCCGGATTTACCAATTGAAAACTATTTCTGCTCTATCAAAGAAGAACTTCTTAAAAAAAAAACAAAAAAAATTGAGATCTCAAATTTACATTCTGGCGTATTAGGTTTAATGAGTTCAAGACGACTGAGCATTGCTTTTTTGGTTGTGTATTGATGTAAATTTAACTGCAAATAAAAATTTTGGATTCGTCAGGCAGTAATTCATTTAACATCGCCAGTACCGTTGTATAGAGTGTTATGGCCTTCCTAAAACAGAGATCGGTGTTCAAAACCTCGGCTCACTCACTCTCAAACAAAACGAAAGCATCATTCAAACATAATTGTATCATGTTCAACTTTAGTCTAAGTTACGACTTAGTTCGTACACCAAATTATCTTGTGCATGTTAATGTTTCATAGTTAATGCGATGGGGGACCAACATTTTTTAAAAGTCGACTTCGAGGAAAAAATATTTTGTTTCACACTTCGCTTTTAAAATATTCTGATCTGGGTTTAAACTGTGCGGTCTCATGCTCGTAATAGCCAACACAGTACCTATCAGACTATGCTGTTTCAAATCGGAGTCTGAATAAATATTTCTCTGCAGTCTTTGACGGAAAGAAACTGGTTGGGAGAGAACTAAATTGCGACATAAAAGGTGCTCACATTTGTCTTTGTGGACGAGTAAGTTAACACACAAAATTTGGGGTGGGATATAGTGTACACAATCATTCGTTATTTAATCAATTAAAAAATGCATACCCCTATAATTGTGTAAGATTTTTTGTTATAAAAATATTTTATCATTTAAGGAAGTAGTTCGGTTTAAAACATAGCAGCTTCACTAAATCAAATTTTAAGCTGACGAACTTGTTTAATTTTTCATTTTAATTCATGTGATGGCTATTTTAAATTTAAATGTTTTGAATACAATAAAAAACTCCACTTTTAAAAACAAATTTTATTTAATTTAATAAAAATTTGTGAACAAAAACAAACAAAAAATATGCCATAAATGCTGTATGGTTAAACACACTTTGTTTTTCGTAATTTGGCGTGGGAGTTTAAAAATTTTTTCTTTTTTTTTTTTGTTTTTGTTCACTTGACTTGCTTTATTTTATGGCTTTTAATTTTTTGTAGTTTTTTTTGTTTGTGTTTTCTTGTATTTTTTTGTAATATTTTGTTACATATTTTTCTTTAATTTAATTAAATTTTTTTTTGTTTTTGTGCAGCCATCAAATTTAATTTGTACATGTCCTATGATCGATGTGTGTGTGTTTTTTTATTTTTTTTTGTATGATTTTATAACACTTTATGTTAAGTGTCTTGATTTTTGGGTCAATATTGTAGATTAGTTTTATGGTTTGATCTATAAAACAAAAATTTCTCCTTAAATAGTTGTTAAACTTTTTTTTTGTTTTTCAAAACATTAGATATGCCTGTTATTGCATGATAAATCACATTTCTTTGTATATTTCTACTCTACTTAATTTCTATTTTTTTTTTATTATTTTTTTTCTATTTTTTTATACAAACATTATAAATATTTGTACTTCTGTGTGGATTTCAAGTACTTGAATAATTATTTATTTTTTTTGTTTATAGAATGACAATTTTTTTTCTTTACCGCATTCGATTTGAGATTTTGTTCAGTCATGTCATATTATTTCTTTAAATAAAAAAAAAAAATTTTTTTAATTTTTTTTGCTTATAAATTTCAAATAAATTTTTGTTACAGTTATGCTTTATTAAACGTTTATAGAAGTTAGAAAAAAAACAAACAGAAAAAAATGTAAATAGAATATGAAAGAAATCAAAATTTCCGATTTGTAAATAAAAAGTTTGTTTCCTAAGTCTTTTGTTTCATTTGAGAGCATATTTCAGTCATGTGCTTGTAATACCCCTCCTTAACATATTAATCCATTAAGCTTTCTGGATAACCGTAAATAATTATTTAAGCAAAACTAAATATAAGAAATAAGTTTTCACCAATCACTTGTTAGCCGCCGCTGTATATAGAAAACTTTTATTTGCAAAATCACTGTGTTAATATCTAAAATAACTAATGTTTTATGGTAAATATTTTTCTTTTTGTTTAAAGTTATCTGTTTAATAAGAAAAAAAGCATAATAACTGTTTTCAATTATTATTTGATAAAAACAAATATTCAAAATAGCATGTGTGTTAAGTTGTAAAGTTAATATGCAGCTCAAACTCAAGATATAGGGGATGTACTTGCTTAGCAAGCGATAATTACTTAAATTGGTAATGCATTATAAAAACATTATTAAAATAGGGATCAAAAAGTTTCCATACTCTCAGCAGATTTCAAGCAGCAAACTCTGCGAGTAAAATAAAATTACCATGAAAAGTTTCTCAAATCAGTCGTTTGGAGTCGACGTTAAACTATAGGTCCTGCCACTCATGGAAAAGATTAAGGCATGTCAGGTATGAGAAGTTAATAAATGATTGTAACTGCTAGTCGTCGTAGTCTCTTAGGCAGTGTATTGGCTTATTAGACGATTCATTCAAGACATCTCCATTAAGACGAAATAAAAACGACTAGCTTTCAGCATCTTTTTTGGCAAAAACTCGGAAAATAAATAAAATTACCATCAAAAATTTCTCAAATCTGACGTGCGGAGTCGAAGTTAAAGTGTAGGTCCTGCCACTTATGGATAAGGTTAAGACATACAGCATGAATGGTGTGAGAAGCTAAGTTTTAATTCTGAATTCATTAAGTTAAGTAAGTATTTAGTAAAATGTCATCTGTGTTAACAAAGAAGTGAAAATTCACGGTAAGAACGTATTGCAGACTGCTGGAAATATTATTTGAGTTAACAAAGCCGCCGTGGTCTAGTAGGTAGTGTGTTGGCTTATTAGACGAAAGGCAAGGGTTCAAATCCCCGGTCAGATATCAAAACGAAATATGAAAACATATTCCTTCGGCAACTCCCTCTCAGCAGATTTCTACCAAAAACTCTGAGAGTAAATAAAAATGCCATGAAAAGTTTCTCAAAAAAATCTGTCGTTTGAAGTGGACTTTAAACTGTAGGTCCCGCCACTCATATATAAAATTAACACACACAACGTAAGTGGTGAGAGAAGCTAGGCCGTAATCCTGATTACTACAGCATAGAAATGGTTTCCCTGTTTTCAATCGTGTAATTTTGATGATGAACGAAACACTTAAAATATCAGAATCCCAAAGTAATCACAATCATTTCGAGATAGAAAAAGAAATTTAATATTTGGATGCTATCCGTCTTAACAAGAGAAAAGTGAAGAACCGAATTATCGTTTGCGGTTGACTGAATGCGATTGAGGCTGAATAAAAATCTACAAGTGATTATGACTTATTCTACATTATAAACCGCAATAATACGCGAAAAAAGATCACGGGAAGAATCACCTAGAATGGCACCTACAATGGCTGTATGTCTGTGTTCTATTGAAATAGAAAGTAACTGTTCATCATGAGCTTTCAGAACCTGGTCAAAGTATGTAATCTGATCGCTGTCATCAGCAATTAATAAGATTCTAGCAAGTAATCTGTCATGACCAGTCCAGTTTATAATGAAATTAACAAAAATTTTATAGCATAAGTGTGTTAAAAGATTTTTTTTTTTTAATTTAAAAGTTTATAAAATTTTGATCTCTTTTTTTATATCAATTTGTTAGCGACATTAATTTAAATTCAATTTAATTTATTAACATTATTTAATATTTAAACATTTTGCAAAACATAATTAAATAACCTTAATTGCCATAAAAAAAATACACTGGTTTTGTTATCGATTTCATTAATTTCAAACTGAATTTCATAAAATTCGTTTAATATATGGCATATGATTTGATTTGTGTTCAAACAAATTTTAAAACAAGTTTCAATAAAATATTTCCTCTTTTTTTCTTTTTTATTATGTTTATTAAATTTAAAAAATAGTAAATTTATTAAACATATTGCGTACGTTTAGGTGATGGAACATAGAATATGCACTCGCATTGTTGGGATTTTGATTTTTTTTCGAATATTTTTTCCATTGCATTTCCTTAATTCATTGGAAATAAACGAAAATATTGCAGGCTTATGTAATTTTAAAATTTTATTTTTTTTTTTTTTTGAAAAACTGCATGTTAAACCGATAAAAGGAAAAGTAGAGTAAAAAAGCCGGCATCATTTTTAAATTGTTAATAATTTGAATTTAATTTTTGATTTCGTTAAGAAGGTCTCAGGCAGGCAGACTTTCAAGAACTATTTTTTTTGTCAGTATGACTATATTTCTTCTAAAAGATTTTATCATGTTCTATACAAAACGTCTTTAGTTTTATAAACTGAACGCAAGAACATCACTTAGGAAATCAATTCCAATTAGATGCTTATAAGAAAATCACATTAAAAATTGCTGTTGCACTCAGAAAGATAATCAACCAATTTAAGTTGTCTGAATAGTCCGAGTCGTTGTAATATAGGTGGTAGTGTTTTGGCTTATTAGACGTGAAGCCATGTTTCAAACCCCAGGTCAGACATCTCCAACAATAACAAAATATGAAGAAATATTTTTTCGACGACTTACTGAGGAGAAAAAGTTTCTCAAAAAATCTATTGTTCGCAGTCGTCTTTAAACTATCGGACCCACCACTCATAAACAAAATAACACACACAGCATAAGTGGTAGGGGAAGCTGGGTCGTAACCTTGACTGAAGTGTGGAATCCAATATTATGTATGTAATGTATGTATGTATGTATGTATGTATGTATGTATGTATGTATGTATGTATGTATGTATGTATATATATATGTATGTACGTATGTATGT
Source organism: Sarcophaga bullata (assembly GCA_005959815.1). NCBI lineage: Eukaryota > Metazoa > Arthropoda > Insecta > Diptera > Sarcophagidae > Sarcophaga > Sarcophaga bullata. Next base: position 43,036 of record QOCX01000829.1, read on the forward strand.
ATGTATGTATGTATGTATGCATGTATGTATGTGTGTATGTCCGACAACCTTTTAAACAATGTTCTAAGCTAATTTCGATTGCCATCAGAAACTCTAGTCTTATACACTCTCTTTAAATTTGTACGAACTCTACCTTATTTTATCCTGCTCCTATAACTCCATTTCCGGTATTGCAGCACTATGCACTTCATAGTCTCAGCTAAGAAAAAAACAATTGTTTCCTAACTTAACATATGTAAAATAAAATATCAGCATATATTCGTGCTCACCGTTCGGGAAAATACCTATATTTCCAGTATGAAGGAAAACTAGAAACGCGATTAAAACTTGTCAACTGAATCTATCTCTTTACGAAACATAATGAATTTCGCGTAAAGATTTTGCTCGTTTAAGTTAAACGAAAACCTACGGTCGGTTCTGTCGACAAGTTAATAATTCATTGAATAGCAAGTGTACTAACAGTTTTCGTTTGTTATTCTACCAAGTATGGAAACAAAATTCCTTATCAATACGTTCTATTTACGTATACCAATATGTTCTGCACAACAGTGTTTATCATTGTGTTTTTTATTACTTCAGCCATTAGCTGATACTTAATTTTTTCTTAGTCTGGCAATATCTAGAACTCTTTTGTTGAATTGTTATTGTAACTATTTTATATTTTACATTTCGTGATATTGCTATGTAGTTTTGTTGATGTAAATTCTGCTCTGTTTACACGTTATCATTGTAATTACTTTGTTGTGGTCTTGTATGGCTTGATGTTTTTTTTTTATTTCCTTGTTTTTCTTCAATTTTCTAAAACGAGTGGGATAAAATGCTACAAATACTAAAATACAGTAGACTAATGGGCTTTTTAGCCGTAAATCGTGATTAATGAATTAATGAAGACCAAGTAAGAAAATAATACAAAGACAAAGGAGATAGAAAGGAAAATTGCTTGATAAAATATCCAGATTTTAGGCCTATTTTCTGTGAAGTTATGTCATGTACAAAGAATAATTGAATTGAATTAAATTGAAAAGTCATTGAAACTCTATTGACTATAAGCTAGTATAAGAGATATGTTCTTCAGCTAGTATTCTTAATTTAAAGACATGAAATATTTACATTTATTATGGAAGAAAAAGAAGAAGAAAAAGATAAAGACCTTAATATAATAAATAAAATAAAAATACAAACTATAATCTCTTCGTCTTTTTTTTTCTTGAAAATTTAAATCACAAACTAAAAATCTTAATATTTTCTTGCGAACAGCATCACGTTTAAAGTGAACTACTTTGTGTGAAGACTATAATGGCGTTTTAATGTTTTCGTAATTAAAA
>QOCX01000829.1:50439-62870 GCA_005959815.1 Sarcophaga bullata
TTTAAAAGCATTACTTCGACAATCTTATTTATTTTAATCAATAATAACATCTATTAGAGAATAATTAACGAATGAATGATTTAATGAAATAAATTTCCTCTTTCTACAGGCAAAAACATTGACGAGTATACTCGTCTTCCTTGGAATATTAAATTAAGAAGGAAGAAATAATTCTTTAACCATTTAAAGTGTTAAAAAGCCAATCTTAAGATTACTTAAACTATCCATTTGATTTCCTACTCCAATTGCAGGAATTAATATTTTATAAATTCATTTGCTTTTTCACTATTGTTTATAAAAACAATGCAAAATTTTATTTAAATTGATTGAATATTTTCGAAAGCCAATTTTTCCTTTAAATTTTATGCTTTCCATTAACAATATTAAAGCAAATTAATTAAAATTTTTTTTTAAATCTATACGCTTTCACTTCATGGCATAGAAACGATGTGCAGTTTTTCCCTAAAAACTTATTACATTTTACAGCTTAAAACCTCTATGATAATTGTTACAGTTTCACTAAATCGTATATTAAAAACAGAGTGTCGGACTGAAAAATAAATGTAACACTATGACGAGTACGAAAACAAATTTTATGGTTAAAAGAAATACTGAACCAAACCCAGAAAAAAAAAACAGAAATTGAAACAATCTTCTGAAGTGTTCAATTTTGAAAAAAAAAAAAATCATAAAACGGAATACACAACAGACAGAATGTAAATTTGTAGCGCTTTTAATGAAAATTGTGTTAAATTTTGTTTGATATCATGTTGTGATTTTTGATTACTTACACTTAAACGGCAACATAGACAAATAGGCGGCAAAAATCAAAAAAAAAAAAATATTAAAAAAAAAAACATAAAAAAGAACAAAAAAATATTTTTTTTTATTCTTGTTCAATTTATTTTATTTTGTTTTGGAAATACTCCATAAATTTGCTTCATTCTATGTGAAGATAAAGATGGAGATGAAGATGAAGATGAAGATAAACATGAAGATGAAGATGAAGATGAACCCATAAGTCTGTTAGTTTCCAAACAAAAATTGAATTTTTAATAATAAATTGAGCATGATGTATGAACATTAGCTTACATTACTTAGAACATTTTTTTATGGCGAAATTCTTAAGATTCTCATGTACTTAAGAGCACTATTTATCCAACAGAATTTAAGATTCTTTTGGCTTCCATTCACAGAATTTTTTTTCTCTCTTCAAAAATTATTATTTTTTTTCGTTTTTAAATTCCATAAATAATTACACAATTTTCCATGAAGACTTTTTTAAATTTAACAGACATCAGTCAGTTGGTTTTGGCTACTGAATAATAATTTATCCATGAGTGGCAAGACTTACAGTATGTTCCAAACGGCAGATTTCTTGAGAAATGTTTCATGGTAATTTTCTTCAATTCTCAGAGTTTTTGTTTTCGAATATTTCGTTTTGTTCAAGATGTCTGACCTGGGGTTTGAATCAAGGCCTGGTGTGGTAGACTCTCTATTTGATTAAGGCGACTTTAATACAGGCGAACTTAGTTTAGAATATTCAACTCAGCTGTAAGAAAAACTAACTTAGTTAGGATTTAACACCAAAACTGTAGATATCCTCAGAATAATATACGGAACATTCAGATCGAATAAAATTGGAAAAATCGATGTCTGGAACTTTATCAGGCTTCAGGCAGTTGTAATACAATAGTACATGCAAAAAGGTATACAATATGCAATTAAGGTAGACACAAATAAAATGACGGGGCACAAATTTTAATAGAAAATAACATGAGTGAAGATTTGAGGCTTTTCGTTCTCCCAAGCAAGTATACAAGCAATATTAAAAAGCTTAACTGGATAGATAGTACAAATAAAATGAAGGAAACGCCATTGAAACGAAGAATGGCGTTGAAGTGGAAGCCAAAAAACATCTTCAAAAACTAAGACGATGCAATGTTACATACGAAGAGTTCACAGGAATAGCTTTATAGATGAAAGATGGAAGTGATTTGTGGAAGTCGTATGCATCATAAACAAAACAAAAAAAATCCAATTCACCTTAACCTGTATTCATCCATGTTGTCCAAACAAAATGTTTGTTCGGAATAAATTATTCTTTGCCAAAGGTTATCTGAAGCATTGCATTTCGAAAAATTTCTCCGGAAATCTTTTAAAGCAAAATCATGATTTATACATGCTTTATATGGGGAAATCAATTCAATTTTCTATAAAATATACAAACCGTTGGCAACTCTGTTAAAGTTTGTCCAGACAAATTCAAATCGAGTTGAGAGTTGTTCTTTAAAAAATATGTTCTCTCTCTCTCTCTCTCTCTCTCTCTCTCTCTCTCTCTCTCTCTCTCAAGAAGAGAGCTGTTAAGCTCAGTTTTAGCAAACAAAAATTTTATTCGGACAACCTGGGTGAATCCCGCACTATTGTATTTACAAGGGAGCGAGATCCATTGATTGCAAACGACAGATTTTTAGGAAGCTTTTCATGGCAATTTTTTTCACTCTCAGAGTTTTTGCCAGAAATCAGCAGAAAGGAAGTAAAAGAAAAAATTTTCGTTTCAAATTTCCTTTTATTGGAGACATCTAGGCTAAGGTTTGAACCATGACCTCACGCCTAACAAGCCAACACACTACCAAGGCAACATGATTGATTAAACTGATCATGTATTATTCAAGTGTATTGGCAAAACAAGGGAGGTGGCGTAGAACCAACAATATCGCAATGAGAAACATTATCAATGAGAATATGATTGAAATAGAATTGAATGGAAAATGTAGGGCAAGTTCTATTGAGAGCTACGGGATAGCCGCAATGGAAGCCATTGAAAAGCAATAGGAAACAAAGGACCCTTATTGTTATAGTTGCCCATTTTACAAAATGAGGGAATCCCCTACATATGTATCCTCTATACTGCGGTATGTTAAGATTGCAAAAATCCGTTTTCATCCTCACCAGAGAAAAAGCACAAAAAAAAAACCAAAAAATACGTGTGATTTCAGAAAATAATAATTTTTTTTTTCCTTTTGTTACCATATCACCATAACCGATTGTAGTTAACCAATTTCATTTTCATTCATTTGAAGTTTTTATTTCACATTAAATTTTCCCATTTAATGTCAAGTTCAAATTGTTGTGCATTTATGGTCGATTTTCATTTTTTTTTTTTGTTTTGTTTCGTTTTGTTTTTTGCTTACCGCTTATGTTCCAATGCGTTCAATACATTACGTTTAACAGTGTATATGCGTGTGTGTTGTTAATTTTTAACACCTGGTTTATTTTCATTACATTTTATTGTAAGTTTTTTTAGTGTTTTTATTGTTATTGTTGTTGTTCTTGGGTTTTTGTCTTAATTCATAATCGTGTGTTGCATGTGTGGCATTATAGTTTCATGTCAAATTGAATATTTAAACTTAAAGTGACAGCTTTATGTTTGAAAAATAAAAAATAAAAAATAAAAAAAAATAAAAAATAAAATAAAATAATACTTTATGTACGTACATACATACGTATATATTCTGTAAATCGTGTTGATCATTTATCGTAAATACTATGGCACTTTTCCTTAGTACCATATACACATATTTGCTCATATACCCACACTTGTGTATATAAATCACAATTATATGCTCTGATCTGATTTACCGAAAGGTATTTTTCACGTCGTTTGGAGCGATTTCGTCTCCGAGCAAAGACATGCCGCTGTTATGTTAGTGGGATATTACCTTTCTTTATATAACCCATCCTAACCCAACACGTTATCTGTTAAGGGTTTTTGCATTAAAAGAAATACCCTTTATCTATTGGGTAAGCCATCTATCGGTTTAATTTTGAACCATTGGTTCATTCTATTCTGTTACAAAATTCAGTATATTATCTCCACTGATTTAAATATGCTCAGACAGTGCTTTCATCCGAAAATATCGAAGCTATGACAACGAGAATGTGTGTCCATCAACATCATTGAATTGAACATTTCACGCACCAGTTTAAATCAAATTTTGTGAAAGGATCTCGATAAAACGCCTTACAAAGTTCAATTGGTTCATGAGCTGAAGCCGCTTGTCTATCGGCTTCGTTTTCGTTTCGCTAGATGGTCCAAAAAGAGACTGCACAATGCTGTCGATTTTGCTCCAAAAAAATTGTCTTTTCGGCTGAAACTCATTTTCATCTTGGTGGGTACGTTAGTAAGCAAAATTGCCGCATTTGGTCGAAATGTTGCTATCAATTGGCCGCCAAAAAACTGCGATTTTACACTGTTGGACTATTTTCTGTGTAGACAATTGCACATTTGAAGACCAACATTAGTGATGCTATTGCCGAGATAATACCTCATACACTCGAAAAAGTGCACGAAAATTGATCCTAGCGAACAAGGTACTGTGAGACCAAATAATATTCCTTTTCTAACCCAAAACAACTGTACTTCACAACAAAGACAATAAATTTGGCAAACTTTCAAACCGTTTCTGTGTTTGGCATTTTAAAATTTTAGCTTTTAAATCAGCCACCCTGTACTATAATTAAATTCATAAACTATGTTGCCAAGGTAAACAAGTTAAAGAAATATCAACGACATAATGTCAAGACAATTAAGTTGAGGCCACAATAACTTTGTTATCATGTGCGTACAACGAATGCCGTCCACAGTTATTGCATCTTAGGCCTCATTTTCAAAAAAGTAAGGCGTTATCATTGTAGATTTGTTTTGTTTATCATGAATTGCATGATCTCCAATGTCGATAATTTTGTGTATTCAGTATGCCCTTCAGACGAAAGTGGACTTCCAATAAAGTAGGTGCGTTGTTTTGAAAAATTGGTCCTTACCAATTAAATGAATTGCTGACAGTTTTCCATGGTCCGTAAAAAAAAAATCTTGATGAATAATAATGAAATTAATGTTTTCGAGTAATCGATAACACTCTCGTGTCCATAACTGAAACAGTGTCTTCTAACCAGTCTTCTGACCAATCACGAATATTGATACATTTAGTGCAGTTTTTTGACTGAAAATGACCTAGCTTCTCATACCGCTTATGTTTGTGTGTTAATTTTACTCCTGAGTGGTGGGACTACAGTTTTTAAAGTCGACTTTCGAGCGACAGATTTTTTGAGAAACTTTTAATGAAAATTTTTTATTATTTTCATGAGTTTTTGCCAGAAATTTGTCTTTTTTTTTAATTGGTTTTGTTGGGAGATGTTACCCGGGTTAGAACCGTGACTTCTTAATTAGAGCGACTTTAAAGTTTTGTAAAGTAAAATGCTGTCAAATTTCAGAGCTGTCGCTTACACAAATATAATTTAAATTTTAAAAGTTAACTCCTTCTCAGACATCCTTTAAGGATATATGAACTCACGTAATTGTTCCCGGATCCAAAGAATAACAAGGACAAGCTAAAACATTCCTAAATGGAAAGAAAATATGCATCGCAAGTGTATCGAAATCAGTTGCAGCAGTTTATTACTATATTCAACGTAGGCAAAATCAAATTTTTTATAAGAGAAAATCAATTAAAATTTGATCTCGTTGTATATTATAAGATCAGTTCAGTAAATACCATCAAGTATTGATTTGTTTAAGGACTTCCAATAAAGTAGGTGCGTTGTTTTGAAAAATTGTCCTTACCAATTAAATGAATTGCTGACGTTTTCCATGGTCCGTAAAAAAAAAATCTTGATGATAATAATGAAATTAATGTTTTCGAGTAATCGATAACACTCTCGTGTCCATAACTGAAACAGTGTCTTCTAACCAGTCTTCTGACCAAATCACGAATTATTGATACATTTAGTGCAGTTTTTTGACTGAAAATGACCTAGCTTCTCATACCGCTTATGTTTGTGTGTTAATTTTACTCCTGAGTGGTGGGACTACAGTTTTTAAGTCGACTTCGAGCGACAGATTTTTGAGAAACTTTTAATGAAAAATTTTTTATTTATTTTCAGAGTTTTTGCCAGAAATTTGTCTTTTTTTTTAATTGGTTTTGTTGGAGATGTTACCCGGGTTAGAACCGTGACTTCTTAATTAGAGCGACTTTAAAGTTTTGTAAAGTAAAATGCTGTCAAATTTCAGAGCTGTCGCTTACACAAATATAATTTAAATTTTAAAAGTTACTCCTTCTCAGACATCTTTAAGGATATATGAACTCACGTAATTGTTCCCGGATCCAAAGAATAACAAGGACAAGCTAAAACATTCCTAAATGGAAAGAAATATGCATCGCAAGTGTATCGAAATCAGTTGCACAGTTATTACTATATTCAACGTAGGCAAAATCAAATTTTTTATAAGAGAAAATCAATTAAAATTTGATCTCGTTGTATATTATAAGATCAGTTCAGTAAATACCATCAAGTATTGATTTGTTTAAGAAAAATTGTTCAATTGCTAGGCACAAGATTCACATCAAGATTTTCATTAAATTGTAAGAAAAACAAACCAAAATCTATTACCCTACGAAAGAGTTAGTTACCGATTAAATTGATTAAACCATATAAGCCCCTATTTTTATATAAAAAAAAATTCGTGAGCGTTATCTCGTTGTTACATTTTTTTGGGTGCTTAACCTTTTAATCCTTTTCTTATAGGTTTTTTTGTGTTGTCACAACATTGTCTTGGTAAAGCTGTCCAGACACTGTGACAGTCAATTTAAATCTTTTTGTTTTTTTCTGGCATTAGTAAATTGCTTTCAATCTGGTTACTAATCACCATACATAGAGTTGTTGATACGAAATGTCCAGTTTGCAATGATTTTGTTTTCTTTAAATTTTTTAAAATTTTTTAATAATATTTGCCCTTGATGTTGAATATTTTGTCATAATGAATCTGACAAATATGTGAATCGAATAACATGGCTATGAAGGCTAGAAAGTTATGATATGCAAATGTTCATAATTTATTTAATAATAATACCAATTAAATAATAAGAACTGTATATGAATAAAATATATTTTCTAGTAATTTATGTGATTAATGTATTAAACTGTAGTTGCAGTAGTCTAGTAGCCAAGGCCAAAGCCAAGGCTTAAGCACCAGGTCAGACATTTCCAACAAAACAAAATTTGAAGAAATACTTCTTCAGCGACTTACTCTCAGCAGATCTCTGTCAAAAACTCTGAGAGTAAATAAAATTGCCATGAAAAAATGCCATCAAAATCTGGAATTCGGAGTCGACTTTAAACTTTAGGTGCCGCCACTCATGTTAACACTCACCACATAAGCGGTATGAGAAGCTAGATCGTAACCCTCTCACTGATGAGATGTAACCAATTATGTATGTATGTAATGTCTATCTATTAGACAATGGTTCGTATCTAAGATAAATTAATTGTGTTAGCAGAACAACAGCGCTTTTAGGGCATGTTTGTGTTATACCACCACTTTTGTAATAGAGCCTACGTTTTAGTCAATTTAGGAGAGTTTATTAATTTGTTAGTATTTATACTAGAGATCAGCAATGAAACACTTTTTTGTTACTCATTAGTACTCATGAAATTTTTAGTATGAATGAGTCAACAGTATTGAAATTCAACTACTCTGATTCATTCGTACTCACTACAACGTTGATTTATATGTACAGGTTGCAATGAGTATGAGTATAACGTTGACATCAAACTCATTACCATTCGAAATATGTTTGATTGATACGCCCACTCATTCGGATTCATAAATTTAGAAAAATACTTATAATACTCATAAATGATATGCGATTGGTTCGAATCATTCATCAAAATTTACAGTCTTCATTATTGTTGTATTTACAACAAAGGAAGAAAGACACACAAGCAAAAAACACAGAGCAGTAAACAGAACAAACACACAACCTTCTAGTGAGCATTGTAGTGTTCGTACGTGGTTTATACTTATTTTGTAAGTCGTGCATATGTTGAGTCTTGGAGAGTAGAAATCAAAAACATCATGCGTAGTGTTAAGCATGAGTATGATGAGTACTTCAAACTTTGATTATGAGTAGTAGTATGAGTATGATATTAAAATAAGTATGAATGCGTATAAATATCAGAAATTATGAGTATAATTCGAATCAACTTATCTTATTGGATACTCATTGCTGATCTCTGATTTAGATCATATGATACTGACTAAACTTATTTTGCAGCAGCTCTACTACCTGCTTTAGTATAGGTTTTAAATCTTCTTCAGGATAACGATAGAAACTTTACGTTAAGTATGATGAAAAATATTAAAGAATTTCAAATTAACCAAATATTATCAGTTTATGGTAAAGTAAACTGAACTGAATTCATAAATTTTTTTGCCTTGAATTCAAGCATAAAAAAAACCGTAGACAATAATTTTGCCATTGAATAATGGCTGCTAATATTTCAAAATGCATTAAACTGACACGAGGGCAAAAAATACCTACAAAATTCAAATACAAAAAGCATGACTTAGCAATTTAGCCAGAAAATATATGGAAAAATATGAAAACGAAGAAAATATGGTATATGGAGCACAGCACTTGATATAAATACTGGGCAGAATGAAAACTAGAAGGCCTTCTTAACTAATGCTTCTATGAATTTAAATTTTTCTTCAAAAAAATAAAAAAAAATTTTTTTTTTTTAAGAAAATCTAACTACAAACGAAGCATAACAGTACCACATTATGATTGATTACAAAAATGACCCAAAAAAAAAAAAACAAAAAAATTTAGTTTTCTTTTTCATTTTTGGTTATTTGGAAATTGAATAAAAATTATAGCACCGAACTTAACACACTCAGATCAGAAAATCAAGTGGAAGAAAAAAAACAAAACCAAAAAAAAAAAAATAGCTCAACAAATATTAATTTGTACAAACAAAATGTTTAACACATTCAGTTATAAGTACTTACCATGCAATAGAAAATGTTGAAGAAAACGTTGGAGTAGGAACAACAGCGAAAAGGGTATAACACGTATGTGTTTATTGTAGGTCATATAGGGAGTATTGAGGCGTTAACTGAAAAGTGTTACACAGCAACTGTTGTTTAAGCCATAAATATTTGAAAATTTCTTTCTTCTTTTTCTTTTTGTTTTCTTTTCACTCTACTTTGGTTTTGCCTAAAACCTAAAATTAAAATTTAAAAAAAAACACACACGAAATATTCAATTTTCAAGTTATTCTTTTCGTTTTTGCCATTTAAATATGTTTAAAAGCATAAAAACAGAGTGAAATAAATAGGAAACCTTCATAGACAGACAGTCGAAATAGATTTTCAGCGTGTTTTATTATTTCTTTTATGTTTAGTATAGCAAAAGTGCTTGTACACTTAACAGAGAAACACTTAGGGGCACACGTGAAATATATTGTAGCACTTCATTACTTGAATTGTTGCCAGTGTAACGGTCATCTTAACAGCTGTCAGCTTAAGTTAGCCGCCTTATGCCGCTCCATGCGCACATATAGAAACTACAAAAGATAATTCTTCTTTTCATAGAAAAAAGAAAATTTAAATTGAAAATTACTAATCGTATGTAATCATACTATTGATGGATGCTGGTAGCTTTACAATTTATTTTCATGTTTAGTTTTTTTTTTTTGTTCTTTATTGTTCATAAATGTTCATGAAATTTATGGTATTGTATGGTATGGTATGTTATGGTATGGTATGGTATATTGGGTGGTATGGCTATAGCAATACGTTGTTCATTAATTGTTAACGCTTTAATTATTAAGCGGCGTATGTCTTTTGAAAGAGAAAACAATATTTGCTTACACCCCAATTCTTTTGTTTATCAATTACAGTTAATATACACGCACGTTCGTCCACATATTCATACTACAATTGCTATTACAAAAGACTTAGACAACAAACTTGATAAAAAGAAAAAAAAATTCCATTGTACTACAGGGAATTTAAAAATGAAAGTAATTTCTCTTCAAATTAAAAACGTCTATTATTATATCATCATATGGAAAGGTATGCTAATGGAAATAATAACATAACAATGCCAGGCTATATTCACAAGAATAATTTCATATAAATTTCAATATGAGCCTTCTTAGTCTACGCAAAATGTATTGAAAGTCCTATCAATTTCAAATAATTTTTTTATCTGAGTATGTAATAAGTACACATAACTGGTCATTTTATATCTTCAGTCACTATTATGACCTAGCTTCTACTCACACCACTTATGTTGTGTGTGTTATGTGTTATTTTATGCATGACAACTTGAACCGATTTTGCTTTGGGTACAGACGCATTGTCTTGTTGCAAAATTACCTGGCTATGGCCTGTGTCTGCTCATTTTTCGATAAATTCATGCCTCAAATTGATCATTTGTTATCGATAGCGATTTGTATTAAAAGTTTTTCTAGATTTTTGGTGCTCAATGTACGCCATATTTTTCTGGTTTCATATTCAACTGTGTCTTCCTACTTAATCGATTTGGTTTTTCAGTCAAAGTAGATGATTATTTTGTATTAGCATATGATTTTTTCCAGTTACGAACAAATAAATCCATTTTTATTACCAGTGTCCATCTGTCTGTCATTCAATTCATGCGGCATCTTCTTTTTCCAGACTTATTTATTTTTTCTGTGGTTTTAAATGGTCAGAAATTGTTTTTTTGTGCAACATTTAACATTTTTGCCATTTATATTTGAATCAAAGTGTCATTTTGTCCAATATTGTTTGAAATTCGCCGTGTTCAATATTTTTTGCTTGCCTTCCATGTTCTTCTTTATACACCTCAAACCATCTTCTGCATATTGCTTCTGGTAGAGAATGAACACCATCAGTCTTGAGAAATCAGTACAAAAACTTAATAGTTTCTGCAAATCATCATCATTTATTGTGAAAAAAAAGTTCAATACCGTTAGCGCGATGAAAAAATATTATGTTGCTTGTTGTAAGAGACTGAATTTGTTTGCTGTGAAAGGCGAGATTCGCATGTTGATTGTGGTACCATGAAACCCCAGCTAAACACAGTTTTCAACCTTGAATCAAACTATGCTAGGTAGATGGGTATTTACCAGTCGCAGTAGCACTATAACATTGAATGTATTCTCTACTCTATTCGTCAGTCTTAGCTCCGGACCTATGAGAGTAGCCGTAATGCCCTGTGCCCTGTTCTCGGTAATTAAATATACAGGTAAAGCAACTGGTAACTACACTGAACACCAAAATTAAATTCTAAAATTATTGAATCTGCTCTGCATTGTTAACAAAATTTTGCAACGAATATGAAATTTAAATGGGTCCGTCCGCCTAATGAAGATTTAAAGCTCAAAAAAAAAAAAGACAAATTCTTTCATAAAAATTTCTTTCTATTGTTCAAAGTCGATATTAAATTTTAGGCCCTATGGCGTAAATATAAAATTAATACAATGCAACATGGGTGCTGTAAGTAGCTAGACTGTAATTCTCACTAAAAGGGTTGGTATGGCTAACTAATTAACTAAGACAACTCAGTTTATTTATTACACACGATCTATCTATCTTGGAACACTTATAGTGGTCACAACAATAGCATGAAAATATCTTCTATAGCCGCTATAATGGCGAGGGAAACTAGAATTCTTATTATTTTCTTTGTCGTTTTCCTACTGCATGGAGGATCTGGATGAACTGTCATGTATGGATATTGGCAGTCTGAGCCGCTTCATTGGAAGTTCCGAGTGGTTCCTTTACTATGGCAAATTAAGTCACTGTGGTATCACAGTGGGACTAAGTGTGTCCGCCTTCAACCTTTTTTTTTTTTCTGTGTCCACATGCCTTTATAAAATTAAATTTTATTTTTTCTATTTAACTTAAGTTAGCTATTTACATACCCAATAATTTTATTCTGTTCAAGCTGTTGACAACAACTTGGGCAAGTTACCTGCAAATAGAAAGAAAATGTATCATAAGGTTAAAAATATAAGAGAGAGAAAAAAAATATGTTTTTTACAACCAAATCAAATGAAGTTATTATTGCCAAATGAATCCATTGTTTACGGACTCCATTTGTATTTGTAAACTTTTTATGGAAATTATTAATTTGCAAAGACTTTTGTTTAAAACACTTTTTCTTTATTCATTCAGTCTTTTTTTTTTAGTCGAATGACAAACAAAAACACAAATCAGCCATAATTTTCTGATATTGTCAATCATCTGTTGAGTCGTAGAGCAAAAAAGTGAAATGCAAAATTTATGAGTTCGAACCCGTTGCCTATACAATTTGGCAATTTGGAGTCTTAATGTAAACAAAATATAAAGAAATATTAAGAAACTGATCAAATAAAAGCCAAACAATTCAAACAAATTATGAAATTAAAGGTTCTTTCAATTCATATCATTTGGTTTCGGCTTTTAAAGCAACATTTAACATTTCTATTCTCAATTCTCAATTGATGAAATATTGTTTTTGTTTTTGTTTTTGTTTGTTTTTGTTTTCCAATGAAAATAATTTCTGTCAATGTGTGTTGGCAGATGAAGGCTAGAAATT
>QOCX01000829.1:62891-73980 GCA_005959815.1 Sarcophaga bullata
CTATTTCTGATACTCCAAATACTTTAAATACTCATTGCGCCCAATATTCGCCAACTACTTAGGTATTCTCCCTATGGCACTTAAGTTTCTTACGAGCGTATTGTGTGAACAGCAGAAGTCATTGGTCAAAACACTGAGGGTATCCTATCAGTGCGGCTTCAGATTTGTTAAATCCACCCCTGACCAGCCCTTCACATTACTCTCAATTCTAGAGAACACCCATGAAAATAATATCGATACCCACGATCTTTTGGTCTACTTCAAGATATCTTTTGATAGCCCCATAGGAATCCTCTTTTTGCTGAAATGTCTCAGCTAGGTATTCCTGCTAAGCTTGATGAGAATATTTAGGATGAGCAACTTCTGTAACTGTTTTAAGGCAGCAATGGATCGCTGTGAACGTATTGCTACCATGTGAGGTATCAGATAAGGCATGTTACCTCTTCAACTTCGTCATCTTAATTTTTTCTGCCACAAAGGGCAGTGCATTGCAATAACACTGCCTGCCGTTATCAGCAAATGTGATGTCAGTCTTGCCAACAGATGCTATTTTGGTCTCAATAGCCAATTGACTGCTTACTAGACTACGGCAACAGTTCTTCTGAATAATTTAATCATTTTAATCAACAAACTGGCAGCTTTACCGAATTTCTGTTGGTTAGCAACCAACTAAAATAAAAACTCTACGTAGTCATTAGCCTGACCAGAATCTATACTTTTCCTGTGTACCCGTAGACAGGCTCCATTCCCTAGCGCTCTGGTTATAAAATAAGTTTTGTCTCTTGCCGTGAACTAGACGCGCTATAATTCATAATCGAAAGTATTGTTGAAAAGCTATGAACAGCAGCCTTGTTCGGCTTTGTTAATATGAATTATTTTCTTATAGAACATCATACACTACTACATACATACATAATTGGCCATTACAACTCTTCAGTCAGGCCTAGCTTCTCACACCACTTATGTTGTGTTTTTTAATTTTATACATGACTGGCGGGACCTACGGTTTTAAGTCGACTCTGAACGACAGATTTTTTTGTGAAACTTTTCATGGCAGTTTTATTTGCTTTCAGAGTTTTTGCCAGAAATCTGCTGAGAGGGAATCGTCGAAGGAATATTTTTTTCATATTTCGTTTTTGTTGTCTGACCGGGTGTTCGAATCGTGGTCTTTCGTCTAATAAGCCAACACACTATCTACTAGACTACGGCGACTTCAATATGCTACCAATATACCCATAAAAAGAGTAGCCATACAACGTCTCTCTTAGATCAATTGCCCGAACAGACAAGAACAATTAGCTGCCACCACACACTAGTATTCCAAATAGTTGCATATGACAGAGTACGAAGAGCCTTGTCGAGATATATATAAACGTGTAGTACGGAAACGGTAACATTTCGTGGTTAATTTATGTGCAATTTGTGGGCCTATAAAGAATTTTTAATAATTTATGTCGATGAGTTTTATTTTTATTTAGTTTTTGCATGTCATTAAGCGCCCCATATCTGTTCGTGTTAGTTTTCGTTCCTTTCATTAATTCATCATAGAACTCATGTGTCTGCCAGAACTCTTGTCTAAAATAGGTCACAGAATGAAACTTTATTGTTCGTCAGCCAGTTGATGGTATTCAGATAGGCAGTTTTTAGGGCAGCCTACAGTCAGTTACGTTAGTTTTTCAATTTAAAGTGAACATAAAACGTTCTTTAATAAAATTTAATTTAAATTGACAAATTCGTTGTTGCCAGCTGTCCTCATGGCACCTCTTGTTTTATTTTTATTTTTATTATGAAAAGCAAATTATTATTATGATATTTGATTGTATTAATATTGTGTTGTTATTTTAATATTCTTTGTTTTCTTATTTCATGATTATAAATAATCATAAGCCAATGGCATTAGCCTTTTATGCAAACGGGAAATTTTACAGTTTCTTTCAGAGAAACATTTCAAATGAAGAGGGTGATCAACAACACAAAACGAAATCTATTGTTAGCCATCGATAAGTTACTGATTAATATCGTTAAACAAAAAAAAAAAAAAAAAAAAAGAAAAAAAAACGGAAACAAGCATAGAAATATGTGGCAACAAAGAGATGTGATTTATAAAATGATTGTTAAATAGTTTAATTACATACATACATACATAATTGCCATTACAACCCTTCAGTCAGGATTACGGCCTAGCTTCTCACACCACTTATGTTGTGTGTGTTAATTTTATACCTGAGTGGCGGGACCTACAGTTTAAAGTCGACTCCTAACGACAGATTTTTGAGAAACTTTTCATGGCAATTTTATTTACTCTCAGAGTTTTTGCCAGAAATCTGCTGGAGAGAAGCCGCCGAAGAAATATTTTTTTTAATATTTCTTTTTGATGTCTGACGGGGATTCGAACCCTGGCCTTTCGTCTAATAAGCCAACACACTACCTACTAGACTACGGCGACTACTAGTTTAATTACCCCAGAGAAAAAAGAAATCATAAAGCATTTCGAAAAACTTGTTGCAGCTGCTTAATTATTTTAAAATGTTTTCACAAGTTCTTCCACTACTTGACCATGTAATAAAGGGTAATTTTTAAGGCTACCTAAATATTAAATTGGAATTGAAATAAAGTGTGCGAGAGATATATCATTGACACTTTTTATTCGTCTGAAATACATACCTATTGATGTCATTATGTGTGAAATATACAGACTTACTTAATTGATCATTATAATCCTTAGTCAGAATTACAACCTAGTTTCTCCTATCAATCTTGTTGTGTGTGTTCATTTTTATTGATGAGTGGCGCGATCTAAAGTTTTAAGTTGACTTCGAGCGACAGGTTTTGCCATAAGAATCCTGATAGGAAGTGGTCGACGAAATAGTTTTTCTTATTTTGTTTTGTTTGAGATTGAACTGTCGCCGTAGTCTAGTTGGTAGTATGTTTGCTTATTAAAAGAGAGGCCACGATTCAAACTTTAGGTCAGAAATCTCCAACAAAACGAAATACGAAAAAAAAAATAATTCTTTGACAAATCAAAAACATCATGCGAAGTGTTAAGTATGAGTATGATGATGAGTACTTCAAACTTTGAATATGAGTTGTAGTATGAGTATGATATTAAAATAAGTATAAATGCGTATAAGTATCAGAAATTTTTGAATACTCATAGCTGATCTCCAATCCAAATGTCCAATTTTCCATAACTCTGATCGATAAATTTATTCAGCTTAACTTATGGGTCATTTAATCGCAAACTTCTGCGATGTAAGAAAACCCAATGAAACATGCAATCTCGATGAATGAAATATTTGAAAATCAAATCAAAATCAAATCAATTGGATGGAATGAAGAGAAATTAATAGAAAATTTTACACAAATTTTTTTAGTGCTTAACGGTATCATTATGATTCATTTTTTAATTCTTTTTTTCAAATTTTCAAATATGATTTCTGCATATATTAATGCATTATTCTTGAATGACAACTTGTTTATCGATATTCCCACGTGTTAATAATTATACGAATAATGAATATGAATTATTAAAATTCAAATAAAATAATCATAAATATTTCAACATTTGATCCAGATGGTTTAAAACTTTATTAACAAAACAAATAATACGACGACATCATTGATAAAGAGAAATAAAAAACGAACAAAAGTCACCCTAGAAACATAAATAAAATCAAATCGAAACAAACACAAACAGTTTCGATACAATATTGATGCCATTATTGTGTTATCTTTGAAGATGATTTCATGAATGATTATAAATATGCAAAAATTATTATTTACTACATACATACATACATACATACATATATGTATGGCTATAAATGTATCATTTTATTTCTTTAATTTGATTTGGTGTCCCAATTTTATTTTTCATAAACTGTTTCGTCGGTTTGTGAACGTTAATAACCATATCACATGGTAAATAAGGTGTGCCACATATGTCAGCATCAGTTATAAAATTCATAATCATTATCAAAAGAGATTCATTACAAAAGGCCGTTCATAAATTATCTTTAACAATAACTTTTTTACATAATAATGACAACAAAGTGGCTACCAATAGACCATAAGCCGCAGATACAAATTTTTCAACGCCATTTACAATATTGGATTATAAAAATTAAAAAACAAAAACAAAAACAAAAAAACAAAAGAATTTTAATGCTCTTAAAAACCTAAACGAATATATTTATAAAATGGCAACAGAAAAGTGTTTATAAAATAGATATTTTGGCAAATAAATTAGGTCTGAAATTGTACCCTACATCAAGCAAGCAAATATTTTCATTCATTATTATAAACATGCTCATATTATGAATACAAGTTATGCTTTGACATTGTTTTTAAAGTCTTTTCTAAGCATAACATTGGTTATGTTGAGTAGAGTTGCTATGCCATCGAAAAATCGCCGGAGTCTAGTTGGTATCTAATGTGTTGTAGGGTTATTAGACAAGAACTTGTTTCTCTTACCACCCATGTTATGTGTGGTAATTTTATTCATTTAAAGACAACTTTGAATAATAAATTTGGGAAACTTTTCTTGCCACTTTCATTAGTTCTCAAAATTTTTTCCAGCAATATGTTGAGAATAACTCACCGAAGATGTAATTTTTTCATGTTTCCTTTTGTTCGAGATGTCTGTGTTAGGCTTTAAACCACAAGCTCTCGTCAATCAAACATTTTTCAGACAGTATGACGTTTTTTTTTTTCTTTGTTAAAGTAGTTAAGGAACTTGTCTATAAGCCAGTCATAGCACGTTCAAATAAGGGTTTAAGAGGCTTCATACCCTGGAAAACAGAACAACACCATTAGTAGATCAGCCAGTGGGATCCTTCCCACTATACCAAACACACAGAGATCTTTATTTTTAGGGAACAACCAATGACTGTATTTGTATCTTACGACCTGAACTGAAGTCACGGAAGGCTTGAATATATGCCAATAATGTTTTCAGGCATTGTAGTCTATTAGTTAGGGTGTTGGCTTATTAGACGTGAGGTCAGATATTTCCAACGCAATGATATATGAAAAAATTTCTCTTCGATGAATTCTTCTTGGCAGTCTTTGAGAGTAAATCAAAAATTTTGCTATAAATATGTTCTTTAAAAAAATCTGTCATTCGGAGTCGGCTTTAAACTGCAGGTCCCATCGCCTATATGTAAAAATGTGTTGCAATGACCAATCATATACATAGGTATGCATCACAAAGCTCAAGGTAGATCCAGAAGGTAAAATTCTAGTCCAAAGGCATGTGAATGAATCAATAAATCTTACACCAGAGGTGTACCAATATGAAATGATCTTTTTTTTTTGCCAAAACAAAGCAAAAACTTTTAGTCAGAAAATAAAAAATATTTTTTATTCGAAGTATTGATCATTGCCGGCTATAAATTTTATTCCATCTTTCATGGAATTTGTAGGTTTTACGCCAATAAAACTGCAAATCATTTATTCACCCAACTTTCCACTTCTTTGTGAGAATCAAATTCCTACTCAGAGAATGCGTGCGCCATCGATGAAGGCAAAGAGTAAACCGCAGAGGGTAACAACTCTTTGATTCCGTTTATTTTCCTACCAATGCATGGTTAAAATTGATCCTTTGTTGTCGTCAACAATCTGTATTAACGCTTTAACTGGATTTTAGGAGCTTATGATACTCCACAGTATTTTGGTCTCACCCGACCACCAACATTGTCTTCCTTTCAAAGCGATTTGATTTTGCAGCCGAAGTTAATGGTTATCTTGGATTAATCCATGATTTTTTCCCTTAAAGTTTCTAAACTTAAAAACATTTTTCATTGCCTTTAACAATTCGAGGCTATAATGATGCTCTGTCGTGGCTTTCAAGTAAAACTGCACAAGTACTTTTACAGTTTTCCATCTGTCTGTCATTCAATTTATGTGACAAGCATTTTCCAGACTTTTGCATCTTTTCTAGGCAGAAATTATTTGTTGTGCAACATTTAACACATACAGACATACATAATTATATAGCAATTGGTCAGTACAACATTTCACTTATGATTACGATCTAATTTCTTACACCACTATTGCTGTGTGTATTAATTTTATATATGAAGGGGGGTCAATTACGAACGATAGATTTTTGAGAAATCTTTAATTGACAATTTTATTTACTCCTACAGCTTTTGTCAGAGACCTGCTGAGAAGAAGTAGCCGAAGAAAAAATTTTTCGTATTTCATTTTCGCAGGCTTGAACCAGGGGCTTGATATATACCACAGATGTGTATGCATACATGCGTTTATGTAGTCATAATATTTTCTTTTCCTGAATGAATTTAATGACAAGATTTCTTTCGCATGTAACAGGTCCTTCTGATACTTTTATTCAGTTTCTCATTGCGTCTTAATGCTGAATCAACTGCGATATAAATTTAAGTGTAATTGATTGGATTTGCATTTAAATTATCGGCTGGTAAGAGGGCAAAAAAAAAAAGAAGAAGATGACAAATATAATGAACGAAATATTTAATTAACTTTTAATATGTTATTGTTTTAAATTAATTGGAAAAAATATTTATAAAATATTGCTAACCATTGTTGTTGGACAATAAGGGAACAACAAAAAAAAAATGTTCAGTTTACAACAACAATATAAACAATTAAGAGGTTTTTCCTTCATTCGATTACGCATATTGAAAGTGATAATAAAAAAAATATTTTTTTTTTTAATTAAAATTCTGGTTATTTATTTATATTTATTTTTATTTATTTAAAAAGAAGAAGAGAACGAATTTTATAAACCAATTTTAACAGGCTTTTATTGAAATAAATTTTGTTCAGAAAGTTCTTTAGCGTAAAAAGCACGTCGCCTAAGATGGTGGGCACATCTTCAATTTGCCTTGATCGGTCTTAATTATAATTTTATTTCTTTTTAATTCATTAATTTATTTTTTTTCATTTTTTATTTGTTTTTGTGTTGATTTTTAATATCTTCCAACAACACAAACAACAACAACAATGGCAACAGCATCAGCAATTTTAATGTTTATTAAAATGAACACGTATTTCATGTTTTGTTTAGATTAGTTTTACTTCATTTCTGTATCTTTTTTTAGTTGTAGTTGTTGTTGTTGTTATTGTTGTTGTTAAATTAAATTTCCTTAAACTAAAAATAAAAGTTTTAAGCATCTTTTTTCCTTCTTCTTCTACTTTTTTTTTGTAGCTTTTTGTCTATTTTAGATTTCATTTGATGGTGTGCCATTGCTGGTTCCAATTCCCCAAAACATTTTAAGATGCCACAATGATAAATGCTTTAGAGTTTAAGCGCGCAACTTTTGTTTTGATTTCTTTTTATTTTTTTTATTTTTTTCACCCAATTTTTTTCGTTTTTTTTTTGCTGTTGTTGTTCATTTAGATATAGAATCGGAATATATACGAAAAAAAAAGTAGAATATATAAGCACTATATGTATATGCATGTGTTTGAATAATGCTGCCTGTATTGTTTAGTGTTGTGATGTTTGCTTTTGTTTGTTGTTGTTATTTAATGTTGTTTGTTATTTAATGTAACTCCTACAACATTAAATCACGTACAAATTTTGTATGCACGATTTTGCACTATTTCGATATCAATCTAACACCTGCGCAAAACAAAAAAAAAAAAAAAAAAAACAATTTTTCAGACACAAATAAAGCGTGCATCTCCAGAAATCTTGATAGAACCAAAAAAAATTTTTTTTTTTAATTTAAATTACTGAAAAGATACCAAAAAATTCTAAGAAGTTTAATAACAGCTTATGGTCTTTATTGATTTTGCGCAAAAAAAAAAAACAAATGAAATTAAATTAAAATTTTATTGCTTATTAATATCAACAAATGATTTTAAGCTTTGTTAGCTATTATAAGGTCAGGACAGTAGCTGGAATTTCTAGCAAAAAATAATATTTTTCAGCTGCATTTTTAAATAGATTTTGGTTATATTGGCCACACGGGCTAGGAAAGATATGTTAAAACAGGCATAAAGATGTTAATATTTTACAAACAAAACAAAAAGTGCTTAGTAAACAATTTGCTTTGCAATGAGACTTTGTAAGTGTAGTTGAAGGAGTAACTAGTGATGTAAAGTCTCCGTTTTTTTTTTTTTTAATAATTTCAAGGTTTTATTTTTTATATTCGATTTTGGCTTCAAACATTTCCAATTGAAACTGCCTTAAAGAGCGCTGTAGTCTATTAGGTAGTACGTTGGCTTATTAGACGAAAGGCTAGGGTTCGAATCCCCGGCCAGACATCAAAAACGAAATATAAAAAATATTTCTTCGGCGACTTCCTCTCAGCAGATTTCTGGCAGAAACTCTGAGAGTAAATAAAATTGCCATGAAAAGTTTCTCAAAAATCTATCGTTCGGAGTCGACTTTAAACATAAGTGATATGAGAAGCTAGGACGTAATCCTGACTGCAGGGTTGTAATGGCCAATTATGTTTATATGTATGTGTAACATCTTTTTTTAATTAAAACAAATTAAAAAAATCGCCGTGAAAAAGTCTGCGTATAGAGGAGGAGTATGTAGAATTTTATTCTTAACTGTACATTAAAAATAAAAAACGAAGTTTTATCGAATCGAACGATTTATTACAAAATATATCAACGTTTTCTGAACATCAATGGATTTTTATAAAAAAATTAAACGTGAAGGTACTAGAGTACGGCGACCTAACGATATATTGCATTGCTTTCAATCTATATCGGGTAACCGTATAATGTCTCATCCAATCCTGTTGCCTAACGAACATCAGAATGCTGTTCAGCCAGCTGTTTCCTGGTTTTTAGGTTTCATTTTCTGGTAATAAGTTCTCCTCCGCACAGAGTTCCGTATTTGAATTGAAATGATTTCTATTCTGGACAACATGCTTTGAGTCTCTAATGTCCGATAATAGTTTTAGATCAGTTCTGGATAGTCTAATGAAAGATACAAATATTTTCCCGTTATAAGTTTAGATTGTCTCAAAATAGTCTGGCTTGAAAAGAGCGTATACCTTTCGATATTATTTTATGTTTCGTAGAATAGAGTCTTCCTGTTCTATACAGAGAACATGGCCCCATCTATAGCATGAAAGCTTAAATCTTTGCAAGCTCATTTACCTCCTTTCTGTTATACTATATGTATACCACAGAATGTATACCACAAATTGCTTCGTTCAGTTCTATTAGTTTTTAGTTTTTATTAGTCAAGTTTAGAGACATTTGCTGCTTCTTTCCAGGGAACAGTTAAGGAAAGAGTTGTCAGCTAATCGATTAGTCTAGTCATCACAGCCTCAATGAGTCTGGTCCTTACTGCCATATACAACTGGCAAAATTAATCTCAACGCCTTTAAAGAACAGCCTCCCATGGGACCGGATATATCAATTCCATTTGATGAAATAACATAATACGGAGAAATAATCACATACGAAATGATTAATTTTGTTCAAAAATCATACTCCTGCCTCCCGAATAAAACGAGAAATAAAAAAATATTTCTTTCAGCGACTCCTCACAGTGCGCTTTTGGCAAGAACTTGGAGAGTAAATAAAATTACCATGAAAAGTTTCTTATCTTATCAATCGTTCGAAGCGACTTGTGATCACAGCATAAGTAGTGTGAGGTGTTGTAATCCTGATCAAAGGTTTGTAATTTCCAATTAAGTAAATAAAAATTCCTGCGTTTTCAACTTTAAATTGCAGAAAGTGACTGTTTGTGGTTTTCTTGATATAGAAAACGCATTTAATAAAGCCTGCCTTACGAGGCCGTACATATTGTTTACATCAAATGTGGATATCATACGAATGACAGACGGCCTACATAGACGATCTAAGGAATCATTCCTAGGGAATAAATGAAGAAAAGATCAGTCTGTGTCGTGGGTAAACTCTTGATGGAACTATTTGTGCTGGACTATGCATATGGCATAGTTCTGATGCAAAAGGAAGAAGATATTACTGTCCTTGTGGCATCATTAAAAGAGGTGTTGAAACTGCAAATCTAGGATGTATGTCAATGGGAGGTTAAGATAAAGCCAGAACTGATACCGTCTTTACAGAGAATTTTGCCGCATAGAATAACAGATTTTTGTTTCACTCGCAATTGAAGTTCAAAAAAATTAATAATTTTAACTTTATTGTTGATTTGTCCCACCAAGACTATGCATTTTGATGCTGCTAAGCGTTTTTGTTGGGACTCTGTTCAAGCACGAACAAAACTAAACAGACGAATGAAAAAGTATATTCATTTCCGCTGACTTCCTTTAGGTAATCTTCTGGCAAAGATTGGTTTTAAAAAGTTTTTCAAATCTGTTGTTAGTAGTCAATGATAAATTGTAGCGGAAAGCTGCTCATGTATGAAATTAAAATACATAACTTAAGTGTGTTGTGAAGCTAGACTGTAACCCTGACTAAATGGTTGTAATCATCAATAAAGTTGGTGTGCCAAAGCCCTCATGTATGAAATTTAAAATACATAACTTAAGTGATGTGTGAAGCTAGACTGTAACCCTGTTAGTGGACAACTAGATTATGTGGTTATGGTCGCCGTAGTCTAAGTAGGTAGTGTGTTGGCTATTAGACAAAAGGCCAGGGTACGAATCCCAGATCAGTCATCAAAAATGAAATCCGTCGACTTAGTCTCAGCAGATTTCAGGCAAAAACTCTGAGAATAAATAAAATTGTCATGAAAAAGTTCTTAAAAAATATGTCGTTCGGAGTCGACTTTTAACTCTAGGTCCCGCCATTCATGTATAAAAAATTAACGCGCATAACATAAGTGATGTGAGAACCTAGACCGTAATCCTGACTGAAGGGTTGTAATGGTCAATTATGTATGATTATGAGAATCGATTGCTATAGCCAATGGAGAGTTGATCAGTAATATGACTTTCTATTTCGTAATATTGACAAGGTGTAGCCATTATAATGGCATAAGGTTATCTGCGAAATCATAGCGTTATGTGTGCTTTAGTTACGTTTAATTTTGAAACCGAAACATTAAAGAATCCTGCTAATAATTCTAAATATTACTACTGAATAGTAATCAGAATACTATTGTAAAGTGTGTTGAATGTTAATTTTTTTTTTGATTTGTTGTCAAACG
>QOCX01000830.1:0-18440 GCA_005959815.1 Sarcophaga bullata
GCTGCTAAAATTTGTGGATTGCGTCTTGGATTTTCAAATTCGAATTTATCTTCACACACATAAAAAAAAAAATTATAAAATTAATGTCAAATGAAATTTCATTCTCTCAAGTACCAAGCAATTCACCAATCCGCCATCAACTGGACTAGAAAACGAAATGTTGCATTAAGGCAGTCATCCATCCCTACATTCAGGTCACGTTACTGTACAAATAACGTGCGACGACAAAATCTTTTTAATTTTCTTTTGCCTCACGACATCCCAATTTACCACATATTTGCTGTTTAATTGAATTGAAGTTTGATTTTCCTTCCATTTGCTCAAAATTACCAGGAGAGGGGAGAAGAGAAGAAAGTAGAGCTCCCACAAGATTTGCAAGACCATCAACATGTCATTTTACATCATGTATATATTTATCCTCGTGCAGTATATCTTGTGGTTTAAAAGAGCGTACATTTCTTTTCTCTTTTCTTTATTTTTGCATACAATGTTACGAATGCTTTTAGTTAAAATAATATGCAAAACTATGAGCAGAACCAAAAGCATAAACATTCATATGTCCAGATACTAAATGCACTTGCAGATACAGATCCTGTAAACATAACATCTGATTGATATTATTCTTCCATTCCTCTCTATATTCCTGTGATAGGGGGCCTTATTATTAGAATGCGAATGCCAGTTGGGATTGGTTGTTGCCTTCAGAAAAGTATTGAAGTATTGCTCATTCCCAATCGGCCTCTTGTCTTCTTAGAGGAACCACTGGTTTTAAAGACAGATTTTAGAACAAATTCATAAATAAGTCGACAAGTTTGTTCTAAAACAGCACAAACTCCTTTAAAACGGCCTGTATTCGAAGCTGTAGTATGTCAGCAAATTATTTGTAATTATTTGTAAGAACAATCGAAATGGTTTGGTGCTTTTCAGAAGAACTGTCTAACTTTGGCACTGCAAAGAGTTTTTCTCTGTCGTCAAGAGAAGCAATAATTGGCAAAATCTATTCGTTGTCCGAATATTCTTTATATTCCAAGTTGTCAGTATAGGAATTAGATGCAGCGGACTGTAACTCTTTTTGTCTTTAACTCCTTCTCTCTTCTTCCATTCGTCTTTGCCTAGTTCTTTCTTTGTTCATATTTTGAACTCGCCACCTAAGCATCATAATTATAGTCTGTCTTCCTCAATTTTCATTATTTTATAAGGTTTAAGCATGCGCAATATCAAACAAGTTAACAAGATTATTTTAAAAATTATTTCTTTAACGTAACCTGAGCCTTCTTACTTGTACCAAACAATAATTGTCTCCACGTCGTTAGGAAACACCTTAATGGGAATTCTTGCTTAATGAAAAGATTCGCAATTTCACTGACAGCTAATAGTCAAAGAGGACTGTTAGAACTTGCCTATTAGATGGTAATTTTGCACCATTTATTTGATAGCTAGACGGTCTAACAAGGAAAATATTTTTTGCTACCCCATAACCCAACTGATATCTTTATGCAATGAGCAATAGCGTACTAATAATCTTAAAAATCGCGAATGAAGTTGCTAACGAAACACGCAATTATAGGTCTTCACCGGTACACTAATACAGACAAGCTTCAATCGCAAGTCGTAACGGGTTATCGTTGAAAAAGCAGGATAATATTTTTTTCTAGACCCTATTAACCCATTTACAGCCAATCAATAAGTACAAGTTAAATTTTTGAAATTTCAGCGTATATTTATACAAAATACAATACAATACAAAAAAACAGAAACATAATAAAAAAAACTTAAAAAAATTCTAAATAAGGACATTAGAGGGGTGTACCCAAATTGGTACAATGGCCAGTTATGAGTGATATTTTGCAAAACAAGTCTTGTCAACGCAGAGCGTTTCTTTGCATTTTTTGCAACTGCAGCGGCTTCTATTGTGGCAGATGCCACAAAGCACACGCTTAGGAAGCTTTTCTAGAACATTATCAGCGCCGTATGGATGTAGACCCTCAACATTTGATGACAAAGGCCGGGAAGAATGTCTTTTGGATGACTGTTTTAGATAAAACCTAGCTAAAGATCGACGAAATTGTAATTGATCCATAACATTTTCTTTACAACATTCATGTAGGCGCCACGCATTTGATATGATAATATCAACCATGTACGTAAATAAACACCACCACCCTTTATTGCTGTGAATGCTAATTCTGTACAAAGATGTAGATTGATCCATTTCATCAACTCCGTCCATGCTTTTATTGTGAGTTTGGAACAAGTGAGGTAGTTGCATATCAGAAGACCATCTTTTAGCTTTTCTTACTGGTTCATAAGAATCGTAATTGGTTGCCATTATGCAAATACTGTTATCCTTCCAGCGGACCAGTAATAATTCATTATTTTTTGTCAAATCTGTAATTGAAGTTGGCTCTTGATTTTTTCATCATCTCTTTTGAATTTGGCAGAGGACAGTTTTTAGTGCGGTTTTCTCGGATTGTTCCTGTGGCACGGTAACCTAAATGACGCAAATCATTGAGAAACTCAAAATTTGTGAAAAAAAATATTCAAAAAAGATTTCAGGATTCATGGACAATTTTTGTAACAGCATTTTCACAACCCTAGTACCCAATGGCTCAGAAACGGGTGTAGTTGATTTCCATAATAAATATCAAATCAGTAATAATATCCAGAAGAACTTGCTGCTACCAGTTTTTATAACCAAACAGAATAGGTTTGCCTCCAATATACTGTTTTGCTGAATGGCGACTGTAATATTTCACCATGGATTCGCCACTAGAAATATGTTCGTTGAAAACATCGTACTTTAAACATTTTGTCACTAATTTTTGCAGCATCGTTATTGTCTACAAGGTATAGATTTTCTTTTTTCTTTTTATTTTTCTTAGTTTATAATTTGTTTTTAGTATACTTGTGGCCATTGTACCCAAATTGGCACTGCATTATTATATGCCTTCTAAGATCTTATACATTTGTTGTATGAAACTCAAAATGCATTTCAATGTTTCGCTGTTTATTTTAATTTTATATTAGAATACAAATACCGACTATAAGCTCTAGGTACAAAATATATCTTTGGTTACCATGGACCTACCTGTCTACATGTGTATTGTTGATGAAGTTTAGTAAATTATTACAACAATAACAATAAGTGTAGTTAAATTGCTTGATTTAATATTAATTCAGAGCACATTCCACTACTTAATAATTAATTAATTGGGTTAAGTCGTTTCAAAAGTTTTTAACGGATATGCGTAAAAATATTCTAACTTTGAACCTTAAGGGACACACTAGTATACAGTTGAAAACAAAACTAGACTTTCGGATTATAATGAATTAATCACTTAAAAATATGGTTCAAGGGTTCTCCATTAATTTGTGCATTACCCTTTATGCTCATAGTATACTACGTCGTCCATGGCAATATTTTGCCTTTTTGTATTAAAAATAATCGACAGCTTGCATTTTTATCGTATTGTTGTTGTTTACAAATGTTATTTTTAATCGAAGACTGATAATGTTGGCACCTGAGTAAGTGCTTGTGTTTCGTATGTGCCGATTGTGTGCGAGATTTGCTCCTTTTTTTTGTGTAGGGAGTATCATTATCAAAAATAAAATAAACAAAACATACAAACACTTTGTGATTGTAAATAGCAGATGTTTTTTATTTGGAAAGCAAAACAATAACAAAATTTGTTTATTATTGATCCGTTGTTTGTGTATGCTTTAGTAGAATAAGAATTGTTTTTTGAAAATTTCTTTTGAGTAGAATTTTTTTTTTATTTTCATTTACCATATCATACCATATCTCTCTGACAAACATAAATCCAAACACAATATGTTCAAAAGAAAAGATAAGATGGTAAAAAAAGGTATAAAATCCTATCATGTCTTTTTCAAAATATTGTTTTACACTTGCAGCATATTTCAGACTTCAAATAGAGTATCGAATTACTACTGAAAGTTTTTAAAATAAATGTTATTTAAACTTTTTTTTTTTTTGATTAAGACAGGTATGTATGTGAGGTTTAATAAATGCAGAAAAATAAAACAGATGACAAAACATCAGCAGTAGTAGTTTGTTCACAAACGAAGAGAAAAATAAGAAAAAGTTTCTGGTGACTTCAAATTTTTGCATCGCAAAAGTTCCCTCTAGAAAAACTTAAAGAAAATTGAAAATTCAAATGCTTACTATATTAAAATGTTAGACCTAATATTTATTAGGATATCCCTTAAGGTTAAGAATTCCCTTTAACCTATTTGGCATTGAATATACAAGTTTATTCCTTGTGTTTATTGTTGATATTTGTTGCCATTAGCTCATGAGCAAGTTTTTCAGCTGACTTTTGTTTGGGACTTAGCGGCTATTTGACCGTTGTTCTAATTGACCTCCTAAATATTTCTTGGAGTTATATTGGGAATTTATGCTAAGGTATTAAGTCTGTGGGGACTATGAATTCATATTTCTTTCGAACTTTTCGGTGTATTTGTTCTTTAGAATGTTTAAATACTCTCTCTCCACAGCATTGTACTACCGAGGCAATGCTTAACTATACCTCTTCAGATACACCCTTCCGTTATTAATTTCCAGTTGAGTTTTAACTAGAGCAACAGCTTCAGCTTCAAATGGATCAATTTTGTTCGATATAGTAATCCCATGTATTTTTTTTTGTTTTTTTAGTAGTTCAAGTGTGGTAGATCTCTCCTGATCCGTATAGATAGTATTATTTTAGGTTAAACGAAAGAACACTCGTGTTTACCTTTCAAAAAAGCTTCTTGATTTCAGATCCTGTCATGTTTAATTGTTTTCCTTCTCAGTGAGTCAAAATGCAAGAGTTCTGCTAGGCCCCATGTATTGCTATATGAATTTGAAACATACATAATGACATACGCGTATACAAACATATTTGAATAATATTTCCTGATTTCACCTTATATCGGGAATGTGTATGAACTTAACCTTCAATCCTGGATATTAAATCTCTCTTCTTCTATGATCGTTATCGTTTATTAAGATAAATTGTTGTTTTTATTGACCATCATCTTCAATAATTTGCTTGTTTCCATTTTCCGTTCTTTTGTTTCTTTTTGCTTTTATTGAAGATGCTATTCGTTTCGAATCACTCTCATTGTTCCCATTATAATTGTGTTTAAGTGTACGCTTGAGTGTGTGTATTTTTTGGTTGTTGTTGTTGTAGCATGTTTCTGTTTATTTCTTGTACTTGTATTGACATTGTAAGCGTTTGACATTATACGTGTGCATATAAGGTCATTTTGCTATTGTTATTGCTGGTTACTGTTTGCAATTTTCGTATAATTTTTTTCTCCTAGTTTTTGTTTTGCTCTTCACTAAGCCCTATTACCCGATTTAATATGAAAATGAAACGACTGACACAAGATGTTGTGATTTGATTTCGTTGCTGTTTTTTTTCTTTTCCGCTCTTATCGTTTTGTTGTTATCGCAACATTTGTTTTTGTATGAATGAATGTATGCGAATATCATTGTTAAATGTTTGTTTTCTATTTTGTTTTAATTTTATTGGACTTACATACACTGGCTCAAATAAGTCGTCGGACACCAATTAGGCGGATACCATTTTCGCAAAATTTCAAAATCGAATTTATGAAAACTTTTTTTTTTTGTTAAATGCACAAATCCTCAGAATTTTCGGGTTATGAAGCCATTGTTTATACATAAAAATCTTTTCCTCCCAGCAAGCATTAGATTATGCAACAAAATATCTTCAGATAACTTCTGGTAAATCGTTATATTGACTGATAGGACTCTATCTCTCTAGGTTCGGGGAAGTAATGAAATGTTTTCAAAGAAAATTTGAATGAGGAATTAAAATTTTAAATTAAGATTCGAATCAGTAATGGTTTCAATATTCTATACAATGGTGTAAAAGTAATATTTATGTAAACAAATGCAATAAGGTCGCATTGTCGGAAATACCACACAAAAAAATGTTTAGAAGCAGTTTTTGCCGCCAAAGGACTTCAAATCCATTATTATTCGACTTCAAATCCATATTTATACGTTGCGACTGGCTGTATGGGTTTTTTATTTTGTACAAACGTTTGTTATGTTGAAAGGTTGGTTGAAGATCAAAAATTTTAATTTTCATTACACCAACAAATGATAATACAATAACAATTTATAAGTCAATTTGGTTAAAAACAGTTGTACAACTAATGTCAACCTGTAGGGCCTTAAGAAAAGAAATTTGGAAAAAAAAACAATTTTTGATTTTTTTTTTTTTTTTGGTTTTTTTGGGTTTTTTTATATAAAAAGTAAATTAAACTTTATGAACACAATTTGTACAAATTAAGCTTTTAAAACAATTTTACTTTAATCAAATCTGGTAAGTAGTTTTTGAAATATTGTGAATATTGTCTCCGCTTACTTGGTGTACGTTGACTAATTTGAACCAGTGTATTTAATGCAATCGATGTTGATATCGTTAGTGGTTCCGTTTACAGGGGTGTCAGTGATTTGTTGTCATTTCAGATGTAACTCGGACAACAAATCCAACTACAACAAACATTTTATTTTAAAAAAGTTTATGTTTGATTGTTTCTCTCAGTTGTTTTCTTTTATTATTCATACGTTGTTTATAAGAATATTAGAGAGACTTGGTTGTCTCAGCAGCAAGCTGTTATCGTGGTTGGTCGTATCTGATATCTATTACTGGTACACTTAACAAAATGATACCGTTAGATTGAAGTGCACTTTGTATTTCAGAACTAAAAAATTGCAAAACAATATAAACGATAAGATTATTTTTAAATTATAAAATAATTGGCAGCAATTTAAGATCACACGTATCGACTAAATACTCACTTATCGTAAACAGGTGAATAATATTGCAGTATTTTATTGCAAACAATTGAAATTTTATCAAATAAAAAAAAAATTTCTGCATATTAATCTAATAGCGCTTTATTTCATTGTAAATAAATAACATTTTCATTATTAAACTTTTTTTGTTAAACTTTTAATACCAGTGAAAAATCTCGGGAGAATACAAACTCGAATAGATTTAATGTTTAGCAGTTCAATTCCACAAGTTCAAATCCATACAAACAGTAATCAAATCATTCTTAATTGAAAATATAAATATTTGGTCAGATATACCAACAAAAGTCGCCGTAGTCTAGTGGGTAGTATGTTGGCTTATTAGACGAAAGGCCAGTGTTAGAATCCCCGGTCAGACATCAAAAACGAAATATGAAAAAAAATATTTCTTCGGCGGCTTACTCTCAGCAGATTTCTGGCAAAAACTGTGAGAGTAAATAAAATTGCCATGTAAAGTTTCTCAAACATCTGTCGTTCGTAGTCGACCTTAAACTATAGGTCCCACCACTCATGTATAAAATTAACACACACAACATAAGTGGTGTGAGAAGCTAGGCGGTAATCCTGACTGAAGGGTTGTAATGGCCAATTATGTATGTATGTTATTTATACTAACAAAATTAAATTATTTTCGCTAACTTACTGCATTTTACACGGAATGCCATTATTTTCAGATCAATTGATTTGCTGTGTATATTTTCTAATCCATACATACATCTGTATGTAGTGCATACACAGTGAAGTCGAAGAAACTTGAACTAGTTTTTGGGAAAGGGTGTTCATATTTTCGATTTTGTTCACGTTTCCGATTAGTCTCTGCTAAACTAAAGCTAGATTCACTCATTCAGCAATTTTAATTTTGTGTTTAGTTTGTTCTGAAATGATTTACCCACTTCGAACAATTGTTCTGGAAAAACTAGGCTACCATATGAAATATGTTTGTATACGACGGGTTAGTTTTACTAGTAGGCTATTAAAAAATACTATTTTGCTTATAAAATTGAAGTATCTGGCAGCACTGCTCAATTATTACGAAGCAAATTAACTCTCTTTCTTTTTTTTCTCTTTCTCAAAAAGAGAAACGTCAAACTCCATATAAAAAAATTGTTTCGGAACAAAAATTTGAATCCAGCCAAAGGCAAAATAAAGAGGCAATGAATTTTATGCGGGTATTCCGCAAATTTATAAACTTAATTATCCATATTGTAAATAATATGATAGGAATATAAAATAATTTCTTAAAAATTTAAATTCACGTTTTAGAAAAAACGTGTTGATGTTTCTGGAGTATTTACGTTTCTGAATATTTATGTTTCCCCGAGTTTACTGTATATATTTTGTATATTTAATTCAATTCTGAATGCTAAAAGTGATTTTCTGAAATTTTCAAGTGGAAAGGTGTATCATAATTGACTCACAGTGGTATGCCAGCAGATCGTAAATAATCTCTTGTGGCACATTGAGAATATGCCTCAATATGTCTCATTTTTCAATCTCTACAATATTAATTGTCATATTATTAGCTCTGTAGGAAGATTATCCAATTAGGCGCCTTCTCAATCTGTCGATAAAGAATTAAATTCAAAATAAATTGCATTTTAACGTAGGAAATGTTTTGATCTTTTAAAAATTAACTCTGAATTGTCTTTCAGTGTATGGAATGTATTTTACTCTACATGTTCAGGGAATTTTTTCATGCCTTTCTATTGATCTGGTTTAAAAGCAGACTTATATACTATAGGGTCTTTCATAAAAAGGCTCCAAACATTAGAAGTAAGTAAAATTATTTTTTTCATTTGACGTCATTATGTGTGTAACATAAAGTCGTCTAATGTTGTTCACGGTTTCTTTAGCTGGAACATGTCCGAACTGTACAATTTTTCATTACTCTGGCACATAATTCAGGCTGAAACTTAAGAAAACCTCACATAACGGAGTCAAATCGCATGATCTTGATGATCAGGTTACATCATGCCAATCTTGCTTGAATTGTATGATACGTACAGTTGTTTTGTAGAAACCACATGTCGTTGGTATTTAGATCATTTAATTTAGGCCAAAAGAAGCTGGTAATCATAGATCTAGAACGCTCGCCTTTGACAGTGATAGCAAAGCCTACGTTGCTCTTAACGAAATATTGACCAATGACTTCGACAGCCCAAAGTCGACACTAAACAGTGAATTCTTCGAGATGTATTCTATGCTCTTGGATCTCATCAAAGTCCACAAAGCTTTGGTGAAAGAGCCTATATGATACCATTTTATATGGCACATACATGTTTTCATTCTCATGTATCTGAATTGTTTATTTTTTGATAAAACAAAACTTCTTATTCCTTATAAATTATGAAAAAGATGAAAACAACAATCGACATCAAAGTACGATCCAAAGATAAAATAATTTTCGTAAACAGCAGTATGTTTGAATATTTTTTTCACGCTTTTTTTTTACTTTGTTTTTAATTCAATTCGTTAATATTGCTTATATTATCATGATTTTGTGAAAAGGTTCGAAGGTTCCTATGTTTTGAATGTAAATTATCAGATCAGAGTGATTATGAACCCTAATTTCAGATTCATTTCATATACATATGTACATACATAATTACACAAATTTAGACATCATTGTTAGTATTTTCTTGTTTGTACCGAATTTTCAATTATTTTTATGTTTATTTTAAACATTTTTCTCCTATTATATTGCATTTATTTTTTCTTTATCTTTTAAATTTACATGGTTTGGGAATGTACTCTTATCTTTAAAAGGTAAATGGTTTTAACCTTGTTCGGTTATTTAACTTGTAATGCTTATCTTTATTACAACAATTGTTGTTAGAAGTCAAGGTTGTTCAATTAGATAAGCTGGACGTCCGATTGAAATGCCTGCAATATTGAGAGAAAAAAAATTTGAAGCTTTTAAAGCAGTTTGTATTTTTTAAAATGCCAGCGCTTTTGTGAGCTAAGCACAGCTTATTGAGACAGGTCAAAAAGCAAAAATGATTGTCTATAATTTTCTTATACAAGTATTAACCACATCACAATGTGCCACTAGATTATCAACTCACAATTATTATATCTTATCACTGAGCAACTGCGCAATAATGCGAACAATGTATGCCCAAACGAAATTTTAGAATTTCATCCAGTCTGTGTTTTCCAATTCTGAAAACCTATTTGGCCTGATCAAATTAATTATAGTTACTTTGGTTGAATGAACCTAAAATTGCAGTTTAAAGTTTAACTTTCCTTCTTTGTAGTAATTGGAGGAGCAATACATTGCCCTGAAGTCGCCGTAGGTAGTGTGTTGGCTTATTAGACGCAAGGCCACGGTTCAAACCCCAGATCAGACATCAAAACGAAAATACGAAAAATATATTTCTTCGGTGACTTCCTCTCAGCAGATGTCTGGCAAAAACTCTGTCTGGCAGTAAATAAAATTGCCATGAAAAGTTTCTCAAAAAATCTGTCGTTCGGAGTCGACTTGAAAATGTAGGCCTTGTGTGTATAAAACTAACACACACAACATAAGTGGTGTGAAAAGCAGAAGGCAGAAGGGTTGTAATCACTAATTATGTATTAAAATGGCCAATATGTGGCCTAATGTATCTATCCCGACTTCTTGCATCAAAAGCTGCCTCTGCCTACCTACCTGAAATAATGAGCGAACTATAACGCAAAAAGCAAGATACAGCTTTACAGATGGTGACAACGGCAAAGTTCACACCTAAAAAGATGATGTTGTGTGCCTGGAGGCATTTGGAAAGGCTTGTTCATTGTGATAGATGATCAATTAAAATTTAAAGAGAAACTTGTATCTTCTGGATATCATTTCTTTCGACTAATGGCTGTAATTTAAACTTCGCAGCTACATGCAAAACGGCTCAGCTTTCATTCAAATTTCTGGTGGAATGATGGTTCGAAATGGTACACAGTTGGTTTCAAATATAAAATAAAAGCGTTTAATTTTTGTTCAATTTCGTAAGCGAACTTAACCGAACATAATTATTCTATTATAAAAAAAGCCTGATGGTGACAATGACTAAATTCACATCTAAAAAGATGATATTGTGTGCCTGGAGGCATTTGGAAGGGCTTGTTAATGCATATGATTGATGATCAATTAAAATTTAAAGCGGAACTTGTACCTTGTGAATATCATTTCTTTTGACCTCTGCCAAACTCTATTAATGGCTGTAATTTAAACTTCGTAGCTACATGCAAAACGGATCAGCTTTCTTTCAAATTTTCTTATCTGGTGGAATGATGGCTCGAAATGGTACACAGTTGGTTTGACACATAAAACAAAAGCGTTTAATTTTTGATCAATTTCGTAAACGAACTTAACCGAACATAATTATTCTATTATAAAAAAAAACCAAGTTTTTCTATGCGGTCATTCCTCAATTAAAAATATAACCAGAATGTTTTTTCAAGGATGTTTACGTCATATATTATGCGATTAATACACACTAACATCCCTAGAGTAACTCTGTCACTCTAGAAGCTCCTTAAGTGTTTAATTAGTTATCCTTAATTAGCAACAACCACGATTAGAGAGAGAGAGAGAGAGAGAGAATGTGCGTGATGGGGAGAGAGAAAGAGAGATAGGCAAAGTGAAATATGTTGAAGTGACTGACTGAGTTGTAATGTAAACAATTTCTACAACACCAGTTGAAAATGTTTACATTTTTCCAATTTCTTTTTTTTTTTTTTTTGGTTTTAGTTTCTATTTTCCATTTCATTAGAAGAAGAGCAATTCAATTAAAACTAAGAGATCATTGTACTCGTTCGTTACTAGAGAGCAAATAAAGTACGAAAACAATCTGATTCCTTCTGTTTCGGATTTCGTGAATTTATTTTGTTTAGTTGATCGCTGAATGGTTTGTTTTTATTTTCAATTTTATCGTTGTTGTTTTTTTTTTATTCTTATTTTAATTGTTTTTCTTGTTGTTATTGCTGCTGCTGCTGCTGCTGTTGTTGTTGTTGTTATTATTATTATTCATTAGAAACATTGCCATACTATACGCTCTGAAAGTGCTAGTGATTGGATTGTTTTGGGTTCTGTTTTATTCGATTTTTTTTGTTGTTTTCGATTTTCATATAAAATGCGGGTTGCCAACATCTGTTGCGGTATTAAATCAGGGATGGAAATTATTTCGAGTAATTGAATCAATAAAGAAGTAGTATTAATCTACAAGCAACTATACAAACAGGATTAAATCTGATAAAATATTGATAATTTATTGTTAATTATTATTTCTAGCATATTAAAAATCATTTGTTTTTAAATTGTAATTTTTTCGTTTTTTGTTTCATTTCAGGTAAACAGAAAATTTAAATTTATTTTTAAATTATCGATATTTTGTTTTTAGTCATCAGAGGGTAAGTTGTTGCTTACAATAATTGTTTATTTTGTTGTTGTTCTATTGAAAAACGTTTTTTTAAAGACGTTTAAATTCAATTTAAGCGCTAAAAATCTAAGTGAAGCAAAGCAAAGTGTTTAAATCGCGTTCGAAGGACAACGAGCCAAATCGTTTGAATTGACACTATTTTACAAAAAAAATCAAATCTTATACAGATTGGAAATTGCTTATATTTGTTGCTTCCTTTATAAATAATTCTTCACTTGCTGAATAAATTTTTACTATTTTATGTATTAATAGCTGGAGATGCGTGTACACAGTTACTATCTCCGTATATAAGCATCTGTCGAAAATTTCTATTTTTTTTTAAGAAAATTCTGATAATAACTTATGCCACATTTGAATTTGAAGAACTCCTTAACAAATTCGAAAGTTCACGCGATTCATTGTTAATATAATGTGTGAGGAGGTATCGTTGTCCTCATTGAAAATCTATCTTCTCTTATTCCTTACTTCTTAACCGGCATTGCAGGTTTAGACAGTGATTACAACTTTTCTTTTCTTTTTTTTTTGAAAAAAATAATTTTATTAATCCTGTTTTTCCAGCTTTTGCGGAGTCATGACAAGTCATTTATCACAAGTTCTTCTCGGCGTTTAGAACATCAAAAATCGATCTTTGTGAATGTAATAATTAAAGTGTGTTTGTCAAAATTTCAAATAATTTTAAAAATTGCAAGCCAGGAATTTTTATTTTCAAAAGCTGGTCAAACAGAATGAATGCATATGTGATTTTATAGGACCCAAGTAAGCTAGTCTCAAAGGCAAAAGCTGTATATCGAAGTATACAAATAAAAAAACATTGTCATGTTTTACAATAAAACAGCATAATAATTATTATTTGCTTTATAATTTAAAAACAAATTGATTTCAAATGTGAATTTCAATATTTAAATTGAAATTATTTCGAATTTAATTTTTTAAAGTAAAATTGTCCTGTCATTTATAAGCTTATTGATATACCCCAGCCCTGCACTTTAATGTTATTAATTAAGTTTATTTAAAAATGAAACACAAACAGAGAGAGAGAGAGATAGAGAGAGATAGAGCAAACGAGCAGCCACTAAATAAACTAACTTAAGAGAGCAAAGCTAATTTAGCACAAAACCATATAAAACAGAATATTCACTCAGAGAGTAAATTGTGCTGAATTAATGTGTGTGTGAGTAAAGAAGACACAAAGAACTATTTGTTATTAAAAATGTCAATATTATTTTGCTAAATATTGTTAAACCATTGTTAAACTTATTGAACAAAATAATTCATTAAAAACATTTGCTAAATTTAAAAAGTTTAAAAAAATTTAATGAAAACGAATGTTCAAATTAAATATTGTGGTTTTTTAATATTTTTTCTTTCCTTTTTTTTTTCTTTTTGTTGCTTAAAATTAGAAAGTGAGCATTTATTTTATTTATAATTCAGCCGTAAGAAAAAATAATGTATCTGTTGGATAATTTTGTATTCATTACGCTTTTGTTTGCTCTTTATCTGTATTTCTCTCTCTCTCTCACTCTCTCACTCTCTCACTCTCTCACTCTCTGTCTGTCAGTGTATCTGTCTGGTCTGTGTATTGTATGCATAAGTGCAAGAGTGACTCATTCGTTTGACTGCTAAATAAAGTGGCTCTGTTCGTCTAGCTTGTTCGGTTACTAAATGTTAGCTCTGGCTAAATGTTAAATAGCCAAGAGAGCCTTTGTGTGTGAGAGAAGAGAGTTAGTGCTACAATAACAGAGAATCGACACCAAATCTTTTTGAAACTCCAGATACATTCAGTTGTTAAACAATTTTCAGAACGTCTGCAACGTAACCACACAAGTTTTTACGTTGGCAAGAAAAAAAAAGAAGGAAAAAAAAAACAGAATTTGATTTTTTTTTTTTTTAGTTTCTTGGTACATTTTGTTTCGAACTTTATCGGTATTTTTGTTTTAAATTGCGATTTCTCGTACAAGTTTTGCAGTTGTTGAAGTTTAAACGTTAACGCTCTTATAAAATGGAGAAAATATTTGAAGTTTAAAACAAATTTGTAAATAAAATTAATAAGAAATATTTATAGAAAAAAAAATTAAAAAAAAAACAGCCGGCAACAACTACAACTATTATCATACAAAACTAACAACAACAATAACAACAACAAAACTTGTTTTACCAGATTTAAATTTGACGTCACATCCTTCTAAAATGTCTAGAAATGAGAAGAAAAAAAAATGCAAAATAACAAATGTTTGCTATTGTGAATGAAATAAAAAGAAAATATTTAAAATATTTTAAAAATACCAAATCAATAATGAAAATAAAATATTTCAAAAATAATTATAATTCTTTCAGAAGTAATCGATAATTATTTCAAGTAATCAAATAACTTGTTGAAGTGGTGGCTTAAATTTTCAAAATAAAAAAATCATTTATTAAGTGCATGTGTATGTGTGCGTGTGTGTGTGTATTTCTCCTCACCCCCTTTTTTGGTTATAA
Organism: Sarcophaga bullata; assembly: GCA_005959815.1. NCBI lineage: Eukaryota > Metazoa > Arthropoda > Insecta > Diptera > Sarcophagidae > Sarcophaga > Sarcophaga bullata. Next base: position 14,743 of record QOCX01000830.1, read on the forward strand.
TTAAAATTGTTTATAAAAAGAAAAGGGAAAAAATTGAAATTAAAAAAAAGAAAGAAATTTTTTTGTTTGTTATGCTTTCAAAAAAGAGAAAATATTTTATTTCTATTAAAGCAGAAATAGCGTAGAAGCGAAAATTAAAAATAAAAAAAAATAAAATTAATTAGAAATTAAACCAAGTGAAATTTAAATAATAAAAATTTTTTTTTACAAAAAATTTAAAACACAAAACAAAATTATAAAAATAGTAACAACTAATAAAAAAAAAAATAATAATAAATAAAAAAAATAACTTAAAAAATATACAATATAGCCTGGATTACTTTCTTTATTGCTACCTGGCATACGCTGTGTGCATTTGTGGATTATTTTTCTTCCAACTTTCCTGCATTTGAGTGATGAACAACAACTGTTGAAAAATTTCAAATACCTGGAGTCCTTATAATCAACATTTGTATTGCATTGGAAACAACAACAAAATCTATTTAAATGGTTTGTAATTTTATCTTTTCTTTTGTCTTTATTTCAAATGAATTTGTGTTTTATTTCGGTATTTCCCAGTATTTAATTAATAATCATTTTAGTTGTAGTTCTTCCCTTCCACAAATTATAATTAAAAAGTGGACTATTGAGAGTTGTTTTCTTTAAATAAATGTTTTAATAACAACTTGCCTATGATTATGAATAAATTATATTGTATACGCAGATACAAAAACCGCTTTTGAATTGTTTAGATTGCATTCTTAAAAAAATAATCGCTATGTTAATGTAACGGGTGATTCTTTTAATTGTTTGGATTTTGAAAAATTAAAAAAAGAACTAAAAGCTATAAAACATTAATGAATTATTCATTTGGAAAGACATATAATTGATTGCCATTTATTATTGCTAGTTTATTTGATGTAAATGTTGTCCGCGACTATGTAGGTGACCCATTCTAGAGTTATAAATTAGTCGTAATTTTTCTAGCTATAGTTGTAATGTCGGCTTGTCCGTGTACACGAAATGCTTCACGCTTGATATTCGTTACCATTGGACTGCTTTAAAACTTGAGATAAATTTTTCACTAAATCCGCCTCTTTTGCTTTATCGAATATTGAGTCTGTCTTCTTGATTTCTTGAAATCACATACCAACTAAATGCAATTTTTCCAAATTTTTATTGTTTGTAGGGAAATATGGCCTAGTGATTCCACTTGTCTCCAAACCGGCAGCTCTTTTTTCTCTTCACTGAGTACATACCAATGATTTTGTTAACAAAATTATTTGACTTGCAAGATATTTTCGATTGCTAATCTATTTTTGGTGAAATGTCAAACCTTACTTGGTATTTTTGTTTGTTCTCAATTTTTTGAAAAAAAAAAAAAAAAACCTGTGTACTCCCTCCTCTCTCGTTTGTAAAAGAATTTTCTGTAATTGTTATTGTGGTTGCCTGTTTTCCATCAATTAAGTCTATTAATTTGTTAATTAATTTAAGTACAGCAACATAGTTTGCAACAGCATACTTCAAACTGATATATTCCTTTGTATGCATTTATATTTAAATTTTGTAAAGCAATTGCATCATCAATATTGAGGATTTATCGTATTTTGTGGAGTTCTTTTACAGAACTTGACGACTTCAGCTGGCATCTCAATAATAACAGCTGTAATGTTATACAGTCATACATGCGTGCATACATAATTGGTCATTTGGACTGTAGTTAGGATTACAACTTAGTTTCTCTCACATCACTTATATTGTGTGTGTTAATTTTGTGCAAGACTGGCGGGACCTACGGTTTAAAGTCGAGTCCGATTGACAGATTTTTGAAAAATTTTACATGGAAATTTTACTTACTTTCAGAAATCTGTTGAAAGGCAGTCGTCGAAGAAATAGTTTTTCATATTTCGTTTTGTGCGATTTGTCTGACCAGGGGTTTGTATCGTGGCCTTATGTCCAAATTTATTTTTTTATTTAAGATTTAAAATTTTATTTTTTTTTCCGATTTTATTTCTTTAAGTTTAAATTCTTTTTAAAGTGCAACTTATAACCGCCAAATTGAATCATATTCGAATTTGTTGTTGTTACATTAAAAAAATTTCCAGTTGTTGAATGCATTAAAAATTCATTTGCTTTTGAATTTATTAAAATTTAATTTTTTTCTTTTTTTTTATTAAATTTATAAGTACATATGTACATACAGACATGTGGAATAAAACAGAAACTGTGTTGATGAAATGCTTTTGGCATGTTAAATGCTTTTTATGTGTGAAATTTCTCAAATACCACCCTCTCCTCTTTTAACAGACATACAGACAGATAGAGCCCAGTTTCAAATACAATTGGCTTTTGTCTTACAATTTATGCATTTTTTCTAATACTTTTTATTTGTTAGTCAATAGGTGTGAATTTATTAAGATTTTAATATGAAAAAAAAAAAAACAATTGTTAAGGAATTGTAATAAATTTTTTATGAATTTTTTTCTTTTTCAATTCTTTGAAGTGATGTTTGCGAAATATTTTAGCATGATTTTTTGTTTTTTCTTATTCCGAAATTTCGAAATTTCATAAATTTTAACAGAAACTAGAAAACAAGGTTAATTTGTGATACTACCTTGTGTTTATTATTGAACTTTTTTTTTTTTTAATAAAAAGAAGAAAAACTTTATGATTACATGCCTTAGAAAGAATTATTTTCATAATGATTGCCAGTTAACCAAAGAAGTATAAAATTTTAAAAAAATTTTCAAATTATTTCGTTTAAAATAAAAATTTTAAATTATGTTTCATTTTGTATTTAAATACAGTTTTTGTTTCGGTGGTTTCTGTTTTATGTAGAAAAATAATTTCAATTTAAATACGAGCAGCTACAATTTGTTAGTGCTTTACTGTTAATTTTTTTTTTAATTGAATGACCTTCAGTTTCTTTGCATTTAAGATCCTGTTAAGCATGTTTTATTTAAAATTCAATTAAATTTAGATTGTTAAACAACATTTTTTATTAAAACATTCTAAATCATAGAAGTTGGAAGCCCAGTGCCACATTGTATATTCTAATGGTAATTGAGCTCATGGACTTCTCTTTAACCGTCTAGCAGATCAGACGGAGTTATTATAAATAAATACGTTTTTAATATTAACATAAAAATATTAACGTTTGAAAGGGTAAAACAATTAAATTTAATACCTAAATGCATATAAAAATCGTTCTGAATATTCTATAATAACTCCGCTTTTTCCTTTCATACTTTAAATCTGTTAAAGCATGCTGTAAAATCCGTTATAATTTTCGATTTTTTATTTCTTTCTAACATACATATTTCTAAAGCTAATTGTACATTTGTTGTTGTTTGTGTATATGAAACCGCTATTTGATTTTAATTTATTCTTAATAAAACTCCGCTAAACCAATAAAATTTATTTTGTTGCCCGCTATCAAGCTCTCTCTCTGTCTCTCTCTCTCTTTGTGATTGATTTGTTACATTTGAAAACATTTTTATTTTGTCTCTGCTTGGATTGATTAATTTGAAATGTTATAAACATTTTAATTTGAATTTAAAACGTTAAGATATTCAGTTACTCGCTTTTCGTCAACTACTTTGATATTCAACCTTGAAAATTAAACAAAAAAAAAACATCGAAAATGAATTGTACATTGAAATCAATTTGTTTTCAACTCTATAGAGTGAATAACAATCAGTCGTTAAAAAAAATGTTGA
>QOCX01000830.1:18450-38130 GCA_005959815.1 Sarcophaga bullata
AAAAAAAAAAAAAAAAAAAAAAAAAAAAAAAAAAAAAAAAAAAAAAAAAAAAATCTAAAAACAATACATTTCCATATTTTGTTAACAATTTGTTACATTTTTAACAGACCACTTTTTTATTTCATTGAATAATTTACACACTCTCTCTTTCCTTCTCTTCTATTTCTATTATTTATTTAAAATAAAAAAAATTGACAAAATAACTAAAATAATAAAATGAAAAATAGAAAATAGAAAATGAAAGTTACGTGTTCTCTCTATTTATTGATTAAATATTTTATTTTCAATTTATAATTTAAATTCAAATAAAAAAATATTTTATAATCATAGATTTTGTAACGTTGTCAATTACGTCTCCTTTGTATTGCGAATAAATATTTCATTTTTATATTTTTGTTTACAAATTATCGTATTTTATGAAGTTATCGATCGAATGATCGATATGTTGCAAGCATTATTATTGTTTACACTTTGGCAGTATGTTTATCTGAATTGAGTGTAAACCTTGAAAGCTTTACAAATAAGCAAGCAAGTCTTGATTCAGCATTAAATTTTAAAGATTTATAGAATTGTGATAGCAATCTTGAGGACATTTAAAGTAAATTTCTGAAGATTCAAGAAACTTGAAATTATTATCGAAACATTTCAGAAGAATGAAAGCAATAGAAAATACAAAATGCATTATCCAAATACCGACTCTCACCCAAAAAAAAGGTTGTATCCGTAGGGAAACATTTTGGTAACAATTGCATAGTTAGTGCGGTTTAGGCTTTAGCTAGGGTCATTGGGTTGGTTTTCCTTGAGAGTAATATTGATCTTTGCCAATATATAAGAATATATTGGAACAAAATCTAAAGACATCGGTTGCCAGCGTGTTTCTGGTAAATAAATGATTATTCACCATGGTGACCAACCTAAGCATGTTCACGACAGATTCTTATATTACGCATCCAGACAGTTAAGCAAACTTTTCCAGTTACCAGGCTAAATAACTTCATCAAGCAAATTTGGCATGTTTTTGGTAAAATTGGTGCGAAAGTAAGTTTCTTGTATTTATTCAAATAATATATCATGTTACAGAAACCAGGTTTCGCTCTCATTTGCTCCAGTGACCCAGTGGAAAGCAGAAACATCTTATCATACATACGTCTTAAAATCATAAGTCACATGTGTTTTTGTTTATGATATTATTTGTGTTCTTATCCTGAAAAGCCGAACAAAATTGTTTTTCGACATTATTCGGTATGGATTGGTTTGAGATGATTTTAATGCACGTCAAGCCTTCATTCTCGTACTTGAGCCTTTTGCTTGTTTAATTAACTTGTCTTGCGTCCTTTCTTTGTTATTAATAAAGCAGTATTTCTCTTTTTTGATGCAATTGCAAGTAAGTAAACAGATGCGAATCAAATGGTTAATAAAACAATCTTTAGAGTTCATTATTCATTTTCAATTGTGGCATCTTAATGTCGTACCAACATTTTTTTTTGTCAGTATGAGTACAAATATTTTTTGACCCTAATTATTGAATTGAAAGCATTAATCAATAGACATGCTTTAAAGTAATATAGGTTTCTTATGGATTATTTATTGCTCAAGGTTATGTGTCGATATTGCTTTTTTCTCATAAGGGCTATGGTATCCACACTTCAATTATTATGCAATTTCTTAGCCGATACTAAAGCCGATATTAAAGTTAACAAAAACAATAAACTACGTATATGGCGTCAATTTATAATCTGTGTCGAAATAAGGGTGTCATATTCTATGCTAATCTGTGTTTAAATCCCGAAATACCAAAAAGTGCAAATTTTCAATATCAACGTTAAAACTAATCTTCTTTATGCAGGTGAAGCGTGGAATCAACCTAATAGCGAACTGCAAACAAATGTACTGTCTTTGTAGATTTCTTAAATTATTCCGATCTTAAAGTATTACAATGAGAGTATCGATTTATATTATAAAATCACGTATACGAATGAACTAGACGATACTGTAGTACAAAGTATGGAATGGTCACATTAAGAAAGCAAAAGGAAACAACGCCTCTCAAGCACATGGTATGAATTAGTGAAATTGGAAGCAGCGGAAATTAGTTTCTCTAGAATGGACTGATTTCCTTGCACAATTTACACTAGACTTTAATGCTTTACTTAAAAGTTTAATCACATGTGCCTTTGAGTGGTTGCTTTTGGCTTTAAGTTTCAAATTAAATAATATTTAATCGCTGCTTGTAAGCATAACTTACTTTCTATGCCATACGAGTTTTTCTCAGCATTTTTAATAAAACTTCTTTAAAATTTGTTCTACTTTCTAAAAATACGAAAAAGAAAATGAAAAATAAAAATAAATTCTATTTTATCTCTTTTATTCTAGACTCGTTCTTTTATTTATTTTTTTATACATTTTATTTACTTTTATTTGCTATTTTGCAATTTAATAGTGACTCAAATACTGACATCGTTCGTCATCATCATAATCACTAGCGTACATGACTGGAAATCGATATAAAAGCGTTGTTTTTTTTTCGATACAATTTCAAATGATTTCAGTTTTCTTTGTTATCGTTTCTTTCTTTATTTCTTTCTTTCTTTCTTTCTTTCTTTCTTTTTTGTCTACATTTTCATTTTTTATTTTTTTGCTTACAATTTCAAGTCTTGTTACGCTATTTATCTATCATATGTATGTATGTATGTACGTTCTATATTTTTCAATTTCTTTTTAATTAAAAGAAAAATTAAATTAAATTAAATAAAATAAAATACAAATACAAATACAAATACAAATAAAAATAATAGACATGAACAAATACACTCTGGAATATTGTAGATATTTCTTGGGTATTACTTTTCATTCAGTAGAATAGGCAGGCAGTAGCAACAAATAATTTTGACGCTTCGTCTTAGAAAATGAAATTCAATCATTTCATTGATTCATTATTTCTACTCAATTCCATATTAATTTCAATGAGGTGTGTCTTCGTTTTATTTATTTTTCTAGATTAATTTATTTTAACAAAACATTTTAGTCAATCAATCAATTTAAAAATGCACACTTTGTTATAAAATTATGAAGCCTTATATGCGGTTTAATGGTTTTAAAAGAAGAATTAATTTTAAATTTCTTTTTTATATTTTCTATTGAATTTCATTTAAAAAACATAATTTCTTGAATGCACACTTCTAAAGTATTTGCAAATAAAATTTGTTTTATTTCTTAACAGAAAGAACTTTCAACTTAACTTATACCCACAATATAATGATTAACTAACTCTACAACTATTATTATTAAATTAATAAAAATAATTTGCCTTAAATCATTTATAAAAAAATACCAATTCATATTAATGTCTATGAATAGTTGTCGCAGATATATTATTTCCAGTATATATGTACATAAATGTAGATAAGATATAGAAAGAATGCTTCTTCTGTATATATAATGTAGTGTTTTTAATAGAATGTCCACAAATAGAACGATAAATGATAAGAATGATTATATAGAGGAATAATAACAATGATAATATTGATGAAATCATTGCAAATAATTATGTGGTTGGTTCATCAAGAGATTCCATAAATAAAAACTTAAATATTTTACTTTATATTGGAATTATTATTAATTAGAATTAATGTTCAGATTTAGCTCACTTTGTTCTTTATGTATGCACCTCTTTTACTTCTTCTCCATGTTAGTTTTGTATTACATGCATACAGCATGGATAACCACCTTAAGCTAGGATAACCACCCAGTTTCTGACACAACTTATGTTGTGTGTGTTAATTTTATACATATATAATGCAGGGACTTACAATTTAAATCCGCCCCGAACGGATTTTTTTTTTTTTTTTTTTTTTTTTTTTTTTTTTTTTTTTTTTTTTTTGAGAAATTTTATCATTTTCAATTTTATTTACTCTCAGAGCTTTTGCCAGAAATCTGTTGAGAGTAAGTCGCTGAAGAAATATTTTATCGCATTACAGTTTGTTGAAAATGTATGACCTAGGGTTTAAACCCTGGCATCACGTCTAATAAGCTAACACACTAGACTATGACAACCTTTTTTTGGGCATATAGTATTATGAAACTTAATTCATATTAGTATAGAACTAGGAATGCCAAAGGGGATTGATTTTTAAAAATTCGGGGATTCGGAATTTCGAAATCCCGATCCCGATCCCGAAATCCCGGGATTTTTCGGGACAATTCGGTATCGAAAAATGCCGAAATATTCCGGGAAAATCCCAAAATATCCGGGATTTTAGGATTTCGGGATTTTGTCTTAATAAATAAAAACTAAAAACAATTGTTTTCTTAAACATTTCATTGATTTTTGATCTTTTTCACAATACACATGATATAAAATAAAAAATAAAAAACAGAATATAAAAAAGTATAAATTAACGAAATTAAAAATAATTCATCTGTGTCTACATACATACATATATAAACACATTAGTGTATATATTAATTATATTCATTGTTTTAAATAATTTTTTAAAAATATCAAAGCCTTTAATATTTCTTCAAAGAGCCTTAATTTTGTTACGAACAAAATGGGCAAAATGCTTTCAAGAAAGCTGAATGCAGGATATAACTATTCACCTCTAACACCACGTGATTCAAACAAATCTATTACTTTAGAAGGCTAAACATCTAAATCATCGGCTGTATTAACAGATTTTATTGGACTTCATGGGCAACGTTTAACTTTTTAGCAATGGAACTTGGGTTCTCTTTCAATTCGATGGGAAGTAATATAGAATATTTATTTAATTATTGCATGATACGCTTGAAAAACTATATGAGTGTTATTTAAGGTAAAATTAATTAAGAAAACAATGCCGTAAACTCAATTTTTTTCTTACTTTATAAATACATGAATTTACAATCCCAAAAATTCCAGAAAATCCCAGGACAGTTTTAAAAATTCCGGAATTTCGGGATTCAGAATTTGCCGATTGGCATCCCTATATTGAACACATTATTTATTTGAAACATTATCGCCGTCATAATTTGATTAACAGGGGGTATATGATAATTAATTTACGATCATAAAGATGACTGGTTGGTCGTCAGTTGTTTGACGATCATAAAATTTTGATTTACTTTCAACCAATACCGACAACCAATACTGTAGCGTCGTATAACAATTTATAAGTACATTTGGTTGAAAAATCAAAACGCGTGAAGAAGCTTACCAACTGTTGATTCAACATGTTGTACAACTGATCGCAAGGAGTAGGGATGGCATCAAATAAAGCGCGATCGAGTGTTCTAACAACAATCCTATTGTCAAACGAGGTAATGAAAAAAATGCTCCTTCCTTTTATTTTTCTATTCTACGGAACATGTATAGCAAAACAAGAACTTTAAAATCAATCGATTATAACAGGCTATGCTGAAATAAATAATGAATTGAAAAAAAAAAAAATTATTTGCAACATGTTGATAGAATGATTTTATACAGGTTTTTATCAATAAATATTACGAAGGTTTTAAATTTATTTTCCTTTAAATTATTTCATACTTTTATTATGTTATGTTATGTTATGTGTGCATATTTGTGTGCAAAAAAAAAAAATACTCGTCTTCCTCCTTCTAAAAAATAAATGTTCATGATATTTAATATATACAAACAAATTTTTGTATATACATATGTACATATGTACACAAGACTAACATTTGTTTTGTTTTTGAAATACTCGCACAAACGCAATATTTTGTTTTGAAATGTCAAGTTTTATTTTTGTTACACTTTGTTCTCGTGTTCATTTTACTGTTTTTGCACATCGGCAACATTGTTGGGAAACATTTGATTTCCTTTAATTGGCCGCAGTGTTTTTCCTTTATGAATTTTTATAGAAATATAATTACTTGTTTATTTATTACTGTCCCACTTTACACTTTAATTTTTTATTCGCATATTTTTTTATGACTTTTTATACGTTATCAATATAGCAATAATTCTTGTTGGTATCTGTTAGTTGCAAATATAATTCTTATGAAAACGCTGTAAAAAACATGTAATTATTTACATAAAATCATGTATCTGTTCGTCAGCAGTTGGTTACTTGTTGCTGACAAAAATTTCTTAATTTTTTTTCTTTTTTTTTTACTTTTTTTGCCAGCCATTGAGATTTTAAATTATGTTCGGTCATTTTTTATTTTATTTAATGCCTCAATTATTATGTCAGGGTTAATTTTAATTTAAATTTAAATTTTTTTTCTTGTCTTTTGTTGGGATGAAATAATAAATGCCTCAATTAAGGGGGAATGATATGCTCTATAATTACATTTCAAATATTATTAACTTCATTATCAGGCCATAAATTGTAACAAAAATTTTATATAAAAAAAGAATTATTGTATGAACATTAAAATATAAATAAATGAATTCATTTTAATTTATTTACTTATAGTGTTCACCAATGGGGTCATATTTTTCTTTATTTTCAAACTCGCTTATCGCTATCATTTGAGTTCAGATTGGATTGTAATGTAATATGACTTATTACTTTCTTTTTTTTCTATAATTTTAAAAATATCTTGAAAATATTTGAATTTTTTACACTCTCCCTTTCAACTAAATTAATTTTTATTTTTTAATTACTAAATACTTTAAATATTTGTCTTCGTAATATTTTATTTTTTTTTATATTTTTTTTTTTACGTGTATTTTTCTTTTAGTCAAGGTTTAATTACTCCAGCGAAATAATTTGCCTTTAGTGTTACTCTAAGTTAATTATAAGCCAATGGTTTTTAATTTCTGCTACTGGCCAATGTCACAAACAACTTTAGTATTTGGTTTTGAAAGCTATTCATTCGCAACGACCAGCATTTTAAATTTCAAATCTCTTTATGGGTTTCAATTATCAAAATGGCACAATTTAAAACTTGACAGTGATTTGAAATTGATCTTAAAAAAAATAAAAAAAATGAATTAAAAAAAACAAAAAAAAAAAAATAATAAAAATAGAAAATAAATAAAAATAGAAAATAAATAAAAATAGAAAATAAATAATAATAAAAATAAAATACAAATTATAATAAAAAATGAAATTAATAAAAATTAAAAAAAAAAGAAAAGAAATAAAGAAAGGAAGGTTATACGGATAAGGGATCTCATATGAAGAAAGGGTAGTTTGTATATTTTTCTTCTACCTTGTCTTTGTTCTAAAATTCCGATTTCAAAATGCAAAATTCAACCAGAAGAGGCAAATAATTATGTGACTCACTGTACATGGTGTTTAATAATTGATGTTTGTTTTTGTTGATGTTGTTGTGTCTGTCATGTATCGATAACAAATATGTAGTTGAACTATATTTAAGTTTTATATTACACTTCTAAAGCGACATAGGAAAGAGAGAAATAGAGATAGATAGTGAGATAAAAAAAATTACATTGAAACTTGCATAGAGCTGCTGCCTCATTTTACACGTACAGATTTGGTTTTATTTTCATGTATGGTAATATATGATCGTTATTTTATGTGTTGCTTTTGTAAAATGTCTGGTAAATATAAAATATTAATGATCATTAATAGAATTAGCATTATCATAATGATGTGATCACTTCATTAAAAAAAAACTCGTGAGCATTCGAACATCCTCACGCACCAACTCCTGAATTGTAAGCCACTTATCATGAGCAAAGCAACAAGTTGCACATATTTATCTACAATTTATTAAGAAGAAAATCTATCGTTCAAATGAATTTGGGTTAAATTGTCTTGAAATGGTATATATAGCACAAAAACGCAGACTACGACAAAAAAGAATAGAACAGAACAGAAAGAACAGAAAAAAAGCAATTACAGTTGTTACATCCATCCATACATGTACTATGTACGTATTAAAATCGTACTAATATGGTAATAACACAAATGTTAACAACAACAAATTGAGCAACATTTCTAAAATAACAGGAAAGGAAAAAAATAAAGATGATCTATATTTTAATCAGATCAGATTTTCAGGCCACTATGATATGGTGGTACTACAATGTGGCTAGAATAACTTTCTATATAAATATACAAAGTTTTTTTTTCTTTTTTTTTTTCTGTGGCACCATGTTTATTATTGACCAACTTTAAAATTGATCTTTTAATTCCTAAGCATTAAAGCAAGTTTAGTAGGTGCATTTAACATTTTTTTTATTAAATTTAACAGGAAACACTTCTTTAACACCATGTGTACGCATATTGAGCATTAATGTTGCAGCAACATTTAATTACTAGCACTGTGAGTCAAAAGAGAAAAATTTCTCTAAATTCGTATGAAATTCTTATGAAATTCTTTTCTTTTTAATTTATTTTTCCTTTTTCTTGTTCACATTGTTTTTAGAATTTTCATTTTTTTTCTTTTTATTTCGAGTGTATTTTTTCAGGCAACTCTGGTATGCGGAAACTATTGTGCGTATTAGATCGTATATTTCGGTTCGTTTCATTAATAGAAACTATGCTTCTTTTTTTTTGTTTTGTTGTTTTTGTTGTTTGATACTCCAATTTGCTTGGCAAAAGTTGCATTCGTTTATTTGCTTTCCTGCAACTGTATTACTCCCTGTTATTAAGAGTCCATTTATTCTTGAGAAAATGCCGCATATGTTGTGTGTGATGGAACTGTCAGTAACTTGCTATTGATGTTGCTGTTGCTATAGTTCAAATAGAAATTCACTATGGACTATGTAAGCAGTAAAGTGTAAGCATCAGCAGTCACATTTTCAAAATTATTTTTTCTGTTGGGACATATTATTCGCAACAATTTATTCAGTTTTGCTGCTTCTTAAGTACTTTTTTTAAATTTTTATTTTTTTTTTAATTTTAAAATTATTGATCAGAATGAATTTAAAAAGAATTTTGCAAATATTGAACCAAAAAATGGACAAATTAGTGATTATTACACGTTAACAATATGAAGCTGTAGCTTATGATTGATTATGTTGTGAAAAATTTATTCGAAATTTAAATTTTAATGAAATGGAAAACTAAACAATAATAATTTATACCGTGGCTGAGTTATCAAACATTTGTGTATTCTGAATCACAATACATTCATAATAAGCATTGGTAATAGAGATTAGAATCAATTTTTTCTTTTCCCACCAGAGAGACCTTTGTTGGTGCCAGTTCCGAATTTGTCAGCGTTGGCGAAACTTATTTTCCTGTTCAATGAACGTAATTTTCATTAATACTTTTACAGCATAACCCATAGTGCAGTAATAAATCGATGTAAATATTGTGTGATCACTTTCCAATCGCCTCAGCGTAGCGATGGGCCTAAAATAGTAATCTTTAAAAAAAAAAAAAAAAAAAAAAAAAAAAAAAAAAAAAAAATGAATTGCGATGACAATAACGTTTACGATGACGATGTCGATGTTGTCGTTCCGTTCCGTTCCTTACATTTATTTTAGTCAATGATGTCTTTTCATCGCTAAATTAAACAACGAGTGATTTTCTCTTACATTTCCATCTATGCCATCCATAGTATCGTATTTGCCCCGCTACTGGTGTTTTCTGTAGAGCGTATCTTTAGAGTTCGTCTCGTTTTTGTTTTGTACTGTCTTTTCCCTTCTTTCTTTCTTATTTTAAATTGTTTTCTTTCATTTCAACAGCACTCAGTGACGTGACACTCAATGTATTTTATCTTTATTAGTTCTATTCATTACAAGTTTTCTTTTCAATTATATTTCTTAAAAATCATTCTCAATTTGGTGGTTGTTAAGGCTTTTAGGCATTTATTTATTATATTGTGCATATGAAAAGAAATGAACATTTTAACACTGTGCCTGTATCTGCAACAATTGGTTTTCAGTTGTAACAACAACAAAAACAACAATGCAATGAAATTCAACGATGCATCAAATATGCAGATAGACGATGTGTGATAATATTAAAAAAAAAAAAATAAAAAACTTGCCCAGTTTAATTCAATAGAAAACTGTAAGAAACCGACTATGTGATGCCCTACCCTCTACTCTCGAGCGGAAAAATGCTAAATTGAAGTGTTATAAAAAGCTCCAGACAACTTTAAAAGACTACAATTTATCGCCTCCACTGTACTGTAAGTCTAATTGCAGTTCAATTGAATTTAAGATGACATACCTACATGAACTAACATGTTCATCGAATTTAGAGAGTGCTGACTTTTTTTTGAATTGAAGAAATATGGTCTAATCATGCAGTTAGCTCACAAACTATAAGTTGTTATTGTATATTCACTTTCTAATGGTAGGATGTGTAATAGATTTCCTTTATTTAACTACAATTTAAGAAATTCTCTGTCTTTACTGCGTATATGTTCATATGAAGATCTGGCCTGGTATAAATATTTACTTCTCTACGGTCTGCTATTCTTTTCTTAGAATTTGTCTATGAGACGTGGTAGTTTCAGGATATCCTTTCGCATGATAGATAACCTTATTATATGTATGCATAGAGGTCTACTAACTAAAACATGGCCGTAAGGACAGTGTTAGTGTTTTGATTTGTTATTCTTAAAATTTTAAACGAATTTAGGTTATAGGTTCTATGTGTCTGCAATCAAGCGGTCATTCACTGTATATAGAACAGAATTACGATAATAAATCCGCAATTAGTTGCAGAAATTGCCACACCGAAAATATATGTTGTACTACAGTAGAGTGAAATGTAACATTACAAGTCAGTTGCAATAAAAGCGCGACTGTTGTATTTGTATGCTGGGAAGTTTAATCTTTGCAGATATTGAAATATGTTTTATTGTAAATAATTGTCTTAGGTATTATGAATTTTTGTTGCTTGTGTATCCTTAAAAATGCATAGATCTGGAACAAAGTATTTTCTTCGTCTTCTATTGATCCTTTCAGACTAATGAAAAAGTCATAGCACACATTTACTATGCAGCTTAAATCAGATATGGCTGTAGTCAATGCTATAATATGTTAGTATACATTAATACAAGCAAAACGTAGTTTATATTATATGGGTGTGTGCTCATCTGTATGCCAGAATTAATAAGTAAATCAAAATAAGCCTCCAAGCATTGTAAAAAAAAAGAATGAAAAACAAAACAGAAGTTGGTCGTACTGTTAAACACCATGCAACCTACTTTGTAGATCGTACCATCTTTCATCCTCGCTTCATTTATTATTTATGTAGTGGGGTTTTTTTTAAGTTTCTTTATTTTTTTTTCGTTTTTTTTCATTTTTTGTCTTTAACCGTTCGCTTGTTTCTTATTTCTTCTTCTTCTTGTTATTCTTTAAATGTTTTCATTTGTGCAATTCTATGTGCATTAGCTGTCAAATGTATGTACATGAATAAGTTCTTTGTTTTCAGTTTTAAACGTCATGCATATACAGTGTTTTGATTTGGTAGTAGTTGTAGTAGTCGTAGGCTAGTAGGTAGTGTGTTGGCTTATTAGACGAAAGACCAGGGCTTGAATCCCCGGTCAGACATCAAAAACGAAATATGAAAAAATATTTCTTCGGCGACATCCTCTCACCAGATTTCTGGCAAAAACTCTGAGAGTAAATAAAATTGCCATGAAAAGTTTCTCAAACAATCTGTCGTTTGGAGTCGACTTTAAACTGTAGGTCCCGCCACTCATGTATAAAATTAGCACGCACAATATCAGTGGTGTGAGAAGCTAGGCCGTAATCCTGACTGAAGGGTTGTAATGTATGTATGTGGTATGTATGTGGTAGTAGTTAAAATCATTAACTTTCAACACCAAGTAATACTGGTTCAAACCCCGTGGAAAAGAAGTTTCAGTTACTTAAAGTTGTCTCTCTGATAAGCCTCCAATCATCGCCAATGAACTTTGTAGGACAATCAGGCGGCTTCCACTTCTTGCAGAAAGAGAAGAACTTAATCAGTCAAATTTCCTCATCACTGCTCCAAACATATATGCGTAGAGGGCTTTGTTTCTAGGCAACGACTGATGCATCCGCTAACTTCTTATGACCTGCTGGGTTAGCAGGAAGGACTTGCTTAATGAAATGACAAAAAAGCAATAAGCGCAACATCCTATAAGGCATTGAGAAATAAATAATTACAATAAATGTGTAATCAAACACGGCTTCAGTCTGTTAATTTTTTTTTAGTAAATTAGAAGAAGACATCCGATTATTAAATTTCCGCTATTGGAATTAGTTACCTTCTCCCTTGATTTCCACTTCACATTTTTATAGAAAAAATTATTTTTAATGCTGGTGCTTAATTGAATTATTTGGGTTTCATAAGATTTAACTCGATGCTCTCGAACATGGGTGTACGATATCACAAAGTCGGACTTGACCAACGGTACTATTATTATTATTATTTTGTTTATTATTTATTTTCAATCTCTTCTTATTTAATTTTTTTTCCTTCTACACTTGGTCGTCTTCAAAGCATGGTAATTAACGCGTTCGGTCGGTCACACACGGGTTTCTGCTTATGTTTTATGGAAAATGCATTTGTGTGTGTGTGTGTGTGTTCTTTATGTTATTGAGGTTGTGTTTGTGTTTGTTTTTTCTGCCCTTTATGATTGTGTCAACAATATATTGCAACAAAAACAAAATACAAGAAAAAAAAAGAAAGAAAAAAAAAACAATTGTTACAACAAAGTGTGTGAGAGAGAAAGAAAAGTTATTTCATTTTTATTTTATTTATTCTTGTATAATAACAATAATAAGTCTGTTCGTTCACTAAAAAGTATTTTTTTGTTGTTTCTTTTCTTCATAGATTTTAATATTTCTTTTGTTCTTGTGTGATTTATGTGTTGCACGTGTTTAAATGGATGTTTTTGGTTTTTTTTTTTTGGAATTTTATTTCATTTAAATAGCATAAGAAAAAAAATAGTTTTTGCTTTGATTTGTTTTTGTTTTTAAATGTTTTTCATTTCTTTTCTTATTTATGTTGTTTTAAAGGTAATTTTCTCTATTTCTTTGAAATCATATTAAATTTAAGATTTTAAGGTTATGAATGTTACGATGTAAAAGAAAAGAAACACACTAAAAAGTATACAAATCTTATTTACAAATACATACACGATATTTTTGTTTTTATAGAATGTTTTTTAAATAATATTTTTGCTTTCTTTTTAAGCATGTTATAAAAAATTTCTATCGCAACTAAACAATTTTGCTGTAATTAGTTGCTAAATTTCTCTCTTTAAAATTTACAATTTTCTTTTCAAATTATCTTTCACGTTTCGTAAATTTTCGTTAGAATTTTTCCGCGTTCATATTTTTTTAGCTTTATAAGTTCTCATACAGGAATATGGAATGCAAGCTATACAGACAGAGAATAATGTGCAAGCCAAACGAATTAAAATAAATAAAAACCTTACCAGCTTTAATTGCCGAACAGTCCAATCCGTTACAAAATTGTTAGAATTTAAAAATCTAATAAACAATCCTTTTAGATGGATAAAGATACTCTAAGTGCTCATATTAAATAGAACATTTAAACCATGGTACAGTACAGTGTATGATGTTTTCGATGAACAACATTCAGCAACAGTTTTATATTTTTGATCGTTCAACTTAGGCTGGAATAGAAAGTTAATATCCCTGGCGTTCAACCGTTAACATGATGCTACAACAGAAATTAGTATGTCAACGTTTGTAGCAACTGAAACTATCAGCAACCACCATTTTCTATCGACAATTGTTATTTTAAAAATCGTTCCTCAGGCGTTTAGTAAAGAAATTAAACCACTGAGCTATTAATGAGCACTGGTTAGGACATCGAACTCTTTGACGCAGACAAATTTGGTTTGGTTCTGATTTTCGGAATTTTCTGTAACTAAAGTTTTTTAAGACTTCTTTTTTTAAGGTGTTACACGTTAATTTGCATGCAAAATCCAACTTTGGCTCAAGAAAACACACTCACCACTTCACAATAGCAGGAATCTGTAAGAAGAGTTGCCGCTCTTTTTGTTTATAATTAGTTACTTACTTTAGGCCATTACAAGCTTTCAGTCAGGATTTGCGATCTAGCTTCTCACACCACTTATGTTGTTTGTGTTCATTCCGAACGACACATTTTTCAGAAACTTTTCATGGCAACTTTATTTATTCTCTGAGTTTTTACCAGCAGTCTGCAGATAGGAAGTCGCCGAAAAAATATTTTTTCATATTTCGTTTTGCCGAACGTGTCTGAGTTGCAATTTGAACCGTATTTGTTTACGGTGACTTTGTGTTTATTAGAACTAGAACTAATTACAAGGGTGTGTCAATAAGTCTGTGATAACTGTACTTACTGTCTTTTAACTGAAAGGACAGCACATCTACTGTAAACAGTTATTCGTTAATTGAGTCTTAACTAAATTTGATCAACTTTTGGTAGTGATTGATATTAAACTGATCACAAATCGATAAAATTGGAAAAAATAAATTGAGTGTGCTCATTAAGTATTATTTTTATTTTACTAACATCAAGGCTAACATAAATAAATGTTAGCATAATAAATGCATCTAAAATTCAAATAGTAAACAATAGTTTATAGAGTTTTGGAAGATGCCAAACGTTCTCGGTACACGGTTGATCAATTTCGAGATAGACATCTTACTGGGCGCAATAATCTCAATATTGAATGATTGCAATCGGCTACCAACGGTTACTCGATGGACAAGTTGGTGGTAGTATGCTAAACTTTAAGCGTCGAGGCCATTAGTTCGAATACCACCAGAGGCTCTGGATGTTTATGATTGCTTGTTTGTTTGCCGACATTATATGTGATTATTAAGAATAAGAAAAAAATCAGAAGTTATATAAATAAATAAACAAATAAAATAACGCTATCAAAAAAAAAAAGCAAACAATTATCGCACAACAGCAAAGTTTTCCACTTATCTGCTTGCTATTGTCCAGAAATTAATATGAGCTGACACTGGTGATTGCATGCTTGAAAATGTAGTCAAAACAATATCTGATATTTTCCAAAGAGTGTGATTGGCTTCTTGTTGAAGGATTTAGTGAATCTGCCGTTATATGAAAAGACATGAGAGAAGCTAAAAGAACAGTAATTTGTAACGAAAACTTCTGATCGAGAACTGAAAGTGCACAGACACTATTTCACTTCATCTGAGAATGATAGGCTTCATATTAAACATGCATGATATTTATGCACAACGGCTTCACATTATTTATTTGAAGATTATCGAATTGAAATAATTATCACAGGCAAAGTGTATCAAATTAAATACTTTTTCTTATATTGTTATTCACTTTTAATCGTAAACAAATTTGGAATATTTTTTAATTTTTTTTTTGTGGCAAGAGAGAGAGAGAGAAAATGAGAGTGCATGAGGAAGAGAAATAAAAAGATAATATTATGGCAATCACTCGAGTGGGTCTATAATTTAATAATTCTTTTATTTAATATTTTATAATGTGAATTGTTTTTTCTTCTTAGTATGCACTGTACGTGTAATAAATACTTACTTAAGAGTTTTTTTTTTAACTTTTCATTAATACTGCTGCTTTGTGGTTTAAAAAAAATATATAATAAAACATTGGGATTTTTTTTTTGATTCTAAAAAACACACATCCACTCATATATCACATGTATACATACATTCTTATACCAGCAGTAATAAGCATTTGTTTGTATATCAAACAGTTTTTAAATTGCAATTGTTGTAATATAATCCGTTATATTTTGGTTTTTCATTTTCATGTCTCGTTGAAAGCACAACTGGGTTGCCGATTGTTCATCTCTATTTAATTGTTATTAATTTCATTTATAAAGCATTTTTAACGTGTTTTGTTTTATTATTATTATTGTATTGTGCTATTATTAGTTCTCCTTCTTTAATTATCGCTTAAGAATGAAGGCAAATATGAGGAGAATTCTTTTTAATGGTTGGATTTTTTTTCTTCTTCTTCAATGCAATTAATATTTATGGAAAATTATTTAACGGTGGGGAACGGTGGGCTGCCCTCTAAACAATTTCTTACACAGCTAAGGATAGAGAAATAAGAATAAGAAATAAGACAGTGTATGAAAATATTCAAACAACAAACTACTTTTCTTTGGAAATGGAAGAAAATGTTTTACAGTTATAACTAAGTACACAAGCATTTCATTCGTATTTAAATTAATTGTTTAAGCAGTTACCCATAGCCTATTTTAATAATTTCTTACTATTACTCTAATCTAAAACCCTACAATGTCTTGTGGTTTTTCAAAAAAAATAATTTCATTTTTCATCGATCCTAGTATTTTTGATGATGTAAAAATAATATTTTGTTTTTCCCAATTTCAATATAATTTCACATTACGAATATTTGTGTGTGAGTGTATGTGTGTGTTTTTAATTATTATTATTATTATTTATGTTGTATGTTTATAGTTTTGTTATTGTTATTTGGTTCGATTTATATTTCAGACTTCCGTTTTGTGCAATCAACCAATAATGAATAATAATAACCCATATACTAAATAATAAAATGTAATACGAATATTCGCTTATTACAATAGTAAAAACAACAATAACAACAATAATACACACAAAAAAAAAAAGAAAACACCATAATTGTGGTAAACAAATGTAATTAAAAAAAAAACGAAAACAAACCAAAAATTACAGTCCAATTACATAATTTATTTAGTTTAACACCTTTAAAGTAACCCAAATTCAAAAAACAGTGACTTAAAGAAAAAAAATAAAAATTTATAAAATGTTGTTTAGTATGTTCATTATAACAATTTTATTTTGTTGGCTTTTTAATAAATAAATGGTTTATAAAACTGTTTACAAAAAATGAAAGTTTTAATGGCTTTAATGCATCAAGTTATTTAACATAATGAAGGAAGTCTTATTGAAATCGAAAGCAATTAGATTTCATACTTTAGAGATCCAGTATTTTGAATACAAACTAGCAACAATCGGTAGCGTCTAAATTTTTCAGAGCTATTTCAAAAAGTTTTTATCAGTAAGTATTCGGAGAATAGAAAGAGTATGGTCAATAATATTTTGAATAATTTAAAGATTTTCGGTATTATTTTGGTCATGTAGTGAGTGGTTCGAAATGCCAGCCTACATAATTAATAATTCAAGCCTAAATAAAAGGAAGAATCAATATTTTTCTGAGGACCCATTACAGGTTCTCCTTTTGTTTTTGCATACTCGTATCAACATTTAATACTTCAATGGAAACTACAATTGAAGGAGAATTTTGTACTTTTAATCGCCTGGATTTATTTTTAAAACCTGGAAATTATTATTAAAACCCCAAATTATTATGCTTTATTAGCACCAAAACGCATTTTATAGCCTTTTATTGTGTGCAATAATAAGACAATAATTTTTGTTTCACTTTTGGTAAAAAATCATTATAACAATACATACATAAATACATGCATACATACTTGCATACATACATAAGTGAATATTTCGTATTTGAGTAAATATTTCGTTTATATTATTTTTGTATTGAAGTTTTAAAAAAATAATTATAACCTACAATCTAAGCCATAAGGTTTCTTCGTTTCGTACAATCATTTCAAATTTTGATTAATTTTTTTTCCTCTTAAATTTCGTTTTTTTTTTCAATACGAAAAATAAAATCAAAGAAACAGTGAAAAAATGTAATTATTTTTGAGGTTATTAAATGAAAATATACTGCAAAGGAAACCGATATAAAAGAAGAAAAAAAAAATAAACAAAAACAAAAACAAAATAAAATAAAGTAAAGATCTGATATTGAACAATGATGTATTGAAATTGAAAACGCAATTAAAAAATTATTCGGAAATAGGCAACAATTACAACAAGGCAGCTGCTGCAAACTATGCTGTACAAATATTATGTAATTTTATTAATGATTTTTCAAAAACTAAATTCATTTACAACTGAACCCCCAGCAATAAATAAGTAACCAAAGTAAAAAAAAAAAAAACTCAGTCCACATATTGTACTGAGGCACAGATTTTAACATAAAACTTTTAGAAAATGTTTGCATTATTATTAATAATTGTTATTAATAATACAAAGAAATAATTAATTAAAAAAAAATAAAAAAAAAATAAAAAATACAATCCTTCTGGAATCTGTGATCGAATGCGTTTAACCCAAATGGTTTCATTTTATATCTGAAACATTGAGGATGTAATAAATACTGTATCTAAAGGATACATGGACAGTTCCAAAACAATTTTATAAAACTATACTTGACTGCATACATACTTATATAATTGGTCATTGCAACCAGGATTACGACCTAGCTTTTCACACAACTCATGTTGCGTGTGTTAATGCTTGAGAAACTTTTCACGGCAATTTTAGTCACTCTCAGAGTCTTTGCGAGAAATCTGCTGAGAGGAACTCGCCGAGGAAATATTTTTCACATTTCGTTTTGTTGGAGATTTCTGACATGGGATTTGAACCATGGTCTCATGTCTTATATGCAAATACGCTATCTACTAGACTACGGCGACTTCAACTACTTTCGGCTATACATGACTTATTTTCAGAAATTACTCTAACCTATCACCTCAAAACGCAAGGGATTTTCATATTTTTTTTTAGTATGGCCGTGTGTGTTTCTCGAATTAAAGAAAGATATTTACGAGAATGAAAAACTCTTGTGTAAACTCACAAAATTATAAGAAACAATCAGATATACTCGTATCAGTTTTAAAAATGTTTCAAATCTATGTTTTAAAATTTATTAGCAACTAAAAACATGTTTTTTTTCTCTCTTTAAACCATTAAAATTTAAATTTTTTAATCCACGGTCAAACACAAAGAAAAATTTTTTTCTTGTTAAACAACTACCTCGTCTTTAACTCTAAATTATTAAAAAAAAAGAAAAAATATTTACTTTATTATAAAATATTGTTTTTTTTTGTTATAAAAATCCCCACAAAACAAAGAAAACAATTTGAAAATATTTATAATTAGCAGCACACTCGGAAATGATTTTAAAATTAAAACATTGTGTGCAAAAAAATATCGGCAAAAAAGAACGCTTTCAATTCTTCAATTTGGTAACGAAAGGCAAAGAACATCGCAAAAATCAGTAATTAACACTACACTCAGCAATAATAGAATAAAGTTTTATTAACACAAAACTTAAAAATTAAATTCAATTTTATTTATTGCAAATAAATTTCTAATCATTATGAGCTTATGAACTTGAAAGCTAGTATAATAAGTCCGAAAGTTTTTGAATGAACTTTTTATTTTGAGTGTTATTTCCAATTTTATCTTGTTCCGTCTAGAATATAAAATTTGTTGAGGTCATTAAAATACATCGTTATAATTGTATAGTTCTTCGGTGCTAAATTCGAAGAATAGGAGAGACATGGTCTATTTTGTATCGTGTGCGTGTCTTACCTTGTGCAACATAACTCTTTTTAACGAAACGCGGTTGGTTTCTGTCAATTATAAGTTTCTAGAAGTTGCCAGATCAAAAAAATATATGTTGTATAAATAGAGCGAGAGGTAATGCTCAGAAATACTTAAGCATTGGATTCGAGGATTATAATTAAATATAAAACAAATTGTTTATTGTTTTCTGTAGTGTGCTCGGCGCTTTTTACTACTACTTCTGGCAACGTTACGTTTTTATTTTAACTTTACCAATTTTTGCTCTGGCAACTTCTAGAACTTGTATGTTGTGTTATTCGTTATATCATTTCGTAATTTCTATCTTTCGTGATCTTTCCACATAGTTTTGTTATTGAAATTTAAGATTTGCTTACTCCTTTCCG